>CM053980.1:4418131-4643131 GCA_028641955.1 Protonibea diacanthus | reverse complement strand
GTTCATCATTCATTCCTTACGTATATTAATAATATCCATAAAGCGCTTTTCTACATCCAAAGCAGAGAATTCATACAAACACACACAGAGCAACGGGTGATGTGTGTTAGTGTGAGGATTCATAATTAACAGAGATCACACACAGACTCAAAGACAAAGCTCAAATTAGACAGATTCAACAGGAAGTGGAGTACATGTAGATGTAGACTTCTATCATAGTGTGTGTGAGTCTGAAGGAAATGACTGAATATGAGGACAGAAAATACACAATATGCAAAATATGCTAAACTAAGGGAGTTAAATTCACATTTGTTAAAATGCATTAATATTCTATTCAAAGTAATTAAAGAAAAATCTGTGAATGAATTCAATTGTCAATTGCTATTATTATATCCCCAAGAAAGTGCTGCAGTTTCACAGTGTGCCATATCGAAGCAGTTTAGTTGGAATTATATAGTAAAAAAAATGTTTCTTAATTACCTGGTGTTTCATGATTGTGTGAATACACAACCGTGAAACACCAGGTAATTAAAACCTTGGGGGAGAAAAAAAATCATCACTTGTGAATATTGTTCATGAATTAATTAACGCATGTTGGTCACACGAGGTAATGGTGTGTCAGTGGTTAATGGTTCTTAATTACAACTTTTTCACAGTGGTTCTATCAATATATGGAATTATATTTAGTTTATTATTTACTTCTTTTTAAATTTATTTTTATTTTATTATATTTAGTTTTTTTTTTTTTTTTTTTTTTTCAAAATCACCATTAGTGTGACGTGCAATTAGTGCTGGTGGCTTGACAAAACTATCTTTGTTTCTGGATTCATGGAGAACACTTTGGTTATATAATGCATGAAAAACTAAAAATAAAACCAAAGGTGCATTAAAGGTACTTTTCCTTTAAAAGGAAACATTTTGGGGGGGGGAATAGAAGATTGATGCCACTTTCATAACTACACATTTTCCACTGGTTGCCTGGCAACTGAACCTAACCAAGAAATAGTCCAAAATGTTTTTTTTTTTTTACACGTGGTGTGTGGTGTGTTAAGTGGTGAGTTTAAGTTGTTGGGTGAAAACATAGGTGGTGTACTGTGAGCTGCAGGTTAGCGGAGAAGCAGCATCAGCGTTGGTATGTGCCCGCACATGAGGTGTTCAGGGATAGTACTGATGGATAGTACTGATGGTACTGTGGATCAACCTGCATTTTGGCAGTGCTCTGAGCCTGACACAAATAGTCACTAAGATTACATGCATAAAATGAAGGACTCCTGCGGGCTCCTGGCTAATCTAAAGATGGACGAAAAACATGGCAGGCTGAATGAAGCCTGGTTGCTCAAATTAGCCGCCTACGTGTCAATCAGGTAGGTGCTGTCAAATGTGCTGTCAAGTGGCAATGCTGTTAATTCTGCATAACTTTAAACCTTAATATCATTTGAACAGGGGAGTTGTATATAAATTCACCCTCAGTACAGTTGTCATGAACGGGGAAATTAGCTATAGAGACTAAAACTGTTTTTTGTACCAGGCTGTAAACATGTTTATTTCTACTGTGAAGACGGACATTTGAACAAGGGGACTTGTGGAGACTGACTCGTTCTGTAGCCAGCCTCAAGTGGCCGTTTAAGGAACTGCAGTTTTTGGCACTTCTGCATTGGCTTTATTCTACAGACACAGAGGTTACTGCTTCGGACAGATATGAGAGTATAAATGCTCTCATCTAACTCTCTTTGTGAAAGTAATAAAGCACATTTTCCAAAATGTCAAATTTTACATTTAACAGCAGTGTAGAGCATTTGCCAATATGCCAAGAACCCCTGGCAAAAAATATGGAATCACCAGTCTTGGAGGATGTTCATTCAGTTGTTCAATTTTGTAGAAAAAAAGCAGATCACAGACATGACACAAAACTAAAGTCATTTCAAACGGCAACTTTCTGGCTTTAAAAAACACTAAAAGAAATCAAGAAAAGAAAATTGTGGTAGTCAGTAACTGTTACTTTTTTAGACCAAGCAGAGGGAAACAAATATGGAATCACCCTGTAAATTTTCTTTCCCAAAACTAACACCAGCTCGTTAGTCTGCAGTTAAAAAGTCTGCAGAGGTGGTGTGGTGATCACACCTTGGAGAGCTGTTGCACCAAGTGGATTGACATGAATCATGGCTCCAACACGAGAGATGTCAATTGAAACAAAGGAGAGGATTATCAAACTCCTTAAAGAGGGTAAATCATCACGCGATGTTGCAAAAGATGTTGGTTGTTCACAGTCAGCTGTGTCTAAAATCTGAACCAAGTACAAACAACATGGGAAGGCTGTTAAAGGCAAGCATACTGGTAGACCAAGGGAGGCATCAGAGCGTCAAGACAGAAAACTTAAGGCAATGTGTCTCAAACAGAAAATACACAGAAAAACAAATGAGGAACAAATGGGAGGATAGGTTACAAGGGGCTAAGGACTGTGGATGACTGGACGAAAGTCATATTCAGTGATGAATCGCAAATCTGCACTAGTCAAGGATGACTGCCTGAAGAAAACATGCAAACTTCCACAGTCAATATGATATGACGATATGTGGCTACATGTCAGGTAAAGACACTGAGGAGATGGCTGTCATTACATCTTCAATAAATGCACAAGTTTACGTTTGGACACTTCTTATCCCATCAATTGAAAGGATGTTTGGGAATGATGAAATATTTTTTCAAGATGATAATGCATCTTGCCATAGAGCAAAAACTGTGAAAACATTCCTTGAAGAAAGACACATAAGGTCAATGTCACGGCCTGCAAATGGTCCGGATCTCAACCAATCTGTGGTGGAAGTTGATGAAAATGGTCCATGACAAGGCTCCAACCTGCAAAGCTGATCTGGCAAGAGCAATCAATGAAAGTTGGAACCAGATTGATGAAGAGTACTGTTTGTCACTCATTAAGTCCATGCCTCAGAGACTGCAAGCTGTTATAAAAGCCAGAGGTGGTGCAAAAAGTACTAGTGGTGTGATGAAGTGTTCTTTTGTTTGTTTGTTTTTCATGATTCCATATTTGTTTCCCTCTGCTTGGTCTAAAAAAGCAGAGCTTTTTTTAAACAACTGAATGAACATCCTGGTGATTCCATAATTTTGCCAGGGGTTGTACATTCCTGATCTCTTTCTAGTCTGGTCTTGTGTTTTAGGACTGAATAAAGGATAAACTGTGCCCTCTCTTTGTTTCGGTCACCCACACTTTGGAAAAGTTTAGGTCCATTCAGATTGGGTATGAATGTCCTCTGGTCATTTCTGTGGAAAGGACAAAAGTATGAACAAGATGAAGAAAATTGAAAGACTCTTCTTAAGAAGTTCTCTCACTTATTGGATTTGACATGGTTATAAAAGTTTTTCTCCTCTTCTTTTTCTCCTCTACATTTGTTACATTCTGTCTAAGAAAACCCTGAAGACAAATGTGAAACAAACCTATGAAGGACAAGAAAGCCGTTGCTCTAAAAATGCACTGGCTTACAGAATGTATGTGTTAGGAACTACTCATTATCCATCTCTCTTGATGTTGTTCATAAATACCTTTGAATGCTTACTTGAGGTTAGAGGACTGCGCCTGTAATTGGCCATTTAATCACGAGATAAAACCTTTGTTGGCTTATAAAATGTTAGTTTAGCATTTTACTGTTGAATGTGCTTAATTATGTAAGAGATACACACAAGAGAGGATGCAGATGTCCCTGCAAACTCTGAGTCAGCCTGTTGTTCACTGTCTCTGTTTACCGGCTGATATGTTTCATGTTAAACTAATTCGAGAATACATAGTTTAGATCTAGAAAAGCATTGTTGCACTTCTGTTAACCAAACTATAGACAACAAGACCAGATAACAATCAAAAATACATTATGATCCATAGGTTGTGTGTATGTGTGTGTATACATACATACATATTAGAGAGGCTCAACAAATACAAATACAATTCAGCCACAAGGCTTGGAAAGTCTACCATCTGATAAGGTTGAAGTGAAACCTATGTGCAAGTGCCATGAACTGCAGTTCCTCAAACGGTCACTTGAGGCTGAATACAGAAGAGTCAGTCTCCATAAGCCTCCAGTGTTAGAATGTTCAACTTAGAGAAAACTGTACTGAGAGTGAATTTTTATAGACCTCACTTGTTCAGGTTATTTTAAGGTTTTAAGTTATGAAGAATTAACATTGTGGCCACATTGACTGACAGGTGGGTGTGGTCACAGGTGGCTTTTTTGAGAAAACAGGCGTCATTCAGCCCGCTCCACCGGCTTTGCCCATTTTCAGATTAACTGGGAGGTGGCAAAGGCAGGACTACCAAGATGGCGATCCAGAGCCACCATGCTGTCAAACAGGTGGAGGCTGAGTTTTTTTTTTTTTTTTAAACTGGAAATTCTAGAACTATGTGTGTTAACGTTTGCAGCAGCTTTTCTCGCACAGTTAATATTTCAGCATTCAACAAGCTGGGAGTGCTTTTTAAAAACATCACTGACTTTTACCTGCTCAAAGTATCAACTTTAGATGCTGTTGAACAAACAGAACATAAACATGCAGAAGTGATGTCTCCACACAAAGAAAATCAAATCAAACTATAAAAAAAACAACCCATAATTATAATACCAGCTATGAACTGTGCCCATGTGAGACCGCCACAGTGTTCCGGCTGTGACAGAGGTGCAGTCCATCACTGGCACTTGATGGGACATTTTAATGGGCCTTGAGATTTTGTAGGTAGAGATTATGAGTCTGGGAGAGATTCAGTTATTCCAAAATAAATTGTAAATAAATATATTAAAAAGAACCAAATGAGCCCAGACTTGTAAAATGCTTCTGTTAACATACTAAATTTTTTTCCAAATTCCTGCCTTGTGGTTCACTGTTAGCTGATTCGGTCTGGCATCAGCAGAACCACACTGGCACAGATCTGTCTCTGTGTCAGAAGCCAATGCTCACACCATTGACACTGTACTCCAGCCTGTCGCCATTCAATCTGGCACCCAGTTTGGCTCTGTTCAGCGTGGTGGTGCTGTGCGCCCTGTGTGTCAGCCCCCTCAGGTGAGTCCCGTCAAAGACAGAGTAATTATAGTCACCGCAAGCCAATAAATGCTGGTTCAAGGTCAAGACCTCAATCTGATGCAGCTGTACCCTATCACCAGGCCCCTGATCCTGAGCCATATGAGAATAAATTCAACATCCACAAACATAAAACCAGGTGGCCCACATAGATAACATATTCTACACTTCTACACACAACTTAGCTAACAAAGTTGATCAGTTCAGTCTGAATCAAACTTCAGCACTTCACTGTAGACAAGACAACAGCTTGACAATTTGGCAAAGTCGACAACATTATATCCTCCATAAAACGTTACACTCACTGATGAGGTTGAATACCACTGTTCATATGCACAAATGAATCCTCTACAGCCAAATGGTTCAACAAATTCAATTAGTTTGAATTGTAGAGAAAAGTCAATGTCATTAAGACAGTCAGTCAAGGACCAAAATGACTGAATGTCCCAGTTTCTGGGACCTTTACCCTATACCAGTTTTCTATCCATCCATCCATCCATCCATCCATCCATCCATCCATCCATCTCCTTCAACTTATCCAGGGTTGGGTTATGGTGGCAGCAGGTTTAGAAGGGTATTTCGAATGTCCCTCTCCCCAGCAATTCATTCCAGCGCCCCCTGGGGGATACCAAGGAGTTCCCAGGCTAGATGGGCTAAATAGTCCCAACAGTGGGTGCTGGGTCTGCTCCAGGTGTCCTCCCAGTTGGACATGCCCAGAACTCAAACTCCAAAGGAAAGTGTCCAGGAGGCTTCCTAATCAGATGCCTGAACCACCTCAGCTGGCTACCGTCATTGCAAAGGATCTAAGGCCACTGCCACTTCACCACAAACTGCCCCAGTGCGTGCTTAAGGTCACGGATGATGAAGCCAACAGAACCACATCATCTGCAAAAAGCTTCTTTTTTTTTCTAAATTCTTTATCGTAATGAGTTATACATTTGGCCGATTGTGTATTTTGTCTGCCAGCTAAAGACTTGCAGTAGAGCTCTGTTTAATCGGCCTTGCTTCATGTCAATACCATGAGCACGTGGAGGTGCTGGAACAGCAAATGACAGCTATAAATCACACAGATCATAAAATGTCCTTCTACATGAACGTTGCGCAGTCACTGAACCCTGACACCTGTGTTACAGGAAATATTTAATTTATACTACGGGACAAACCATGATGAATTAGAAAGGCAAAGGCTATTTTTTTTTTTTATAAAATTACACATTTCTTCTTCAGTCCAAAGCATGGTCTCTTTAAACAGGATCCATCTGTATCACTTATACCGGCCGCTGTTATCAGTGAAGGCAGGTGTTGTTTCCTGCTTCCTGTGAACACTGATAAGCGGTGTGCTATTGATTAGAAATGAGCTCCGGCATTTCAATCTGACTTCTATCTACAAAGAACATTAGCATGACATGAAGCCTTAATTTTCTAAACACAAAGGATTGCAGCATTTTTGTTTACAGTGATACACTGAAACTATTATGTGAACAAACCATCCCAATTTATAGGAGAAAAAAACAAAACACTCAATTTAGTAGTTTGGCAGTCTACACACTGTAATTACAATATGTGTGTCATTGATATTAAGACACTTTAACACGCAGTATTACAGAGGATGATCAGATTAGATTACTGATTCATTAATTATATTTAACTCTTTTTTTCATTTGTGTTTAATGCCAGCTACATAATTTGAGTCACTTTGCCTGTTTACGCTCAGGAAGTTAACACAATATTTATTTTTTTGCAAATCCAGAAAGTCTATCAAATCAAAGCATTAATCAAAATTTCAGAAATCAAAAGAGCCTTAAAGGTTATGCGATGATTATTTGCATAAGAACAACTCAAATGGTTGAGATATAATTACACCTGGACAAATAAAATTATACCTGTGTTGAATCATGTGCAATATTTAGGATAATGGAGGATGATGTTTAGTCATCCTGGATATTGCTGTAAACAAATTGCCTGTCTAAAAAGAATGGATTAGTTTCTCAACCTTTAATGGGAGCTGGTTCAAGCCTGTTCTTTTGGTTTCACGGCACTTTTACTGTGCTGCACATTTCAGTCGCACTACTTTGTGTTTCAGCAGCAGGCAGTTTGCACTCATACGGCTCAGATAAAACCACTGTATATTACTGGCACCACTCCAAACAGCCAAGAGGCACAGTTAAAGACAAGCAACAGCTAGAAGTAGCTGACCTACATCAATTAAAAGTTATTAGAGAAAATATTTAAAGTGGACAGAAACAACTCTCAATGAATGCTAATTCATTCCATGTTTGCAAAGTGCCTCTCGCTACAGTACAGCAATGCAGGGTAAAAACACTGTGGTACCAGGCTCCTGATGCTATTTCGTCCAGAGTTCACGAAAGCCCCCAGCTAAAGCCAGTGTTAAGTTTGTCCATTCCGGGTTATAATAGAAACATGGTGGTGCAAGTGGAACAGGCCCTGCGGTGTCTATAGATACAAACAAAACTTCATGGTCAGTCAGAACTTGAAATGGACATTGTTACTATGGTCCAGATCCAGACACCTGTAATACCATAAAGTGGAACGGATTTTTTTTTTTTTTTTTTGACAGAAGACAGAGTTCTGAACTCATGGACCAATTACCTTATTTTGAAGGCCAGGTGCACAGTAATGTGATTTTACATCATGTACTAACATAATCACGTTAGGGTTTCTCATCATTTTCATGTGTGTTATCTATTGTCAGTGCTCTAACATTAGACTGCTCTCGTTTCCTGAGCAGAGTCCAGAGGAAAATACACCGGTAACGGGACACGGGACGTCTACTATATGCAACAGTAGCTTGTAGCTATAACAGGGAATACATGTAGTCAGATCTGAGTTTATGTGTGTTGGTAACGGCACACACGGACGAGAGACACCTGCCTGGGTGTGACCACCTGCCAGGTGCGCCGTGCTGCCGGTGATACTGTGACATGCCTCCACAGTCCTGGAGCTGAGAGTACTGCCCATTTTTACCTGATTTTGACACCTAATTTCATAAACTTGTCATTATTTTTAATCATTAAAATAAACACTTTCTTCTTTAGTCTGACAAACTCAAAACACATTTATTTTGACTTTACACGTACTTTTCAGTGTGTTAGCAACTGGAAAAAAACTGTAATGACATGGATAGCACACATATTTCAACTGGAACACACGGGGAGCAAAACCTTGTCTCAAATCTCCAAAACTTTAAACACATTTTCTGCTCTACACACATTTTGCAATTGGAAATGGCACTTTTTAAGTGTACTGAACGCAGTTCTCTGCATAAGACACAACAATCTGACATAAAGTTCCAAACACTGCCATTTAAAATGACACTACATGAGCTCATTGGTCACTATATGTGCCACCTGGCCAAACAGGTTATGTAATTGTTAACACTTCAATCAGGAAGTAAGCAATAAAAGACCACAGGTGAGCATCTTTTTTTCTTTTACAACAACAATGGAAGACATCGCTGAGAGAGGAAGAGGAAGAGAGAGGGTGAGAATGAGAGGGGGAGGAAAAGTGAGAGGTAGGGGGTAGAGCAGTGTGTCTAATTATTTTTCTTTCCTCTGTTTATTTTTTTGATTTTTATATTTTAGTTCACTCCAATGTAAATATATCTGCAAATATGCAAATCTGCAAATATTTCTGTGCATGTGAACAATGTGAAGAATTCTCTACAGTCTGAACTATGTTTGTATTATGGCACAGCATACTAAAGATGAGAGTGCTTTTCATTATGCCCAACAGTGTGTAAAATCTGTAATGCGAATGTGTGTAAAGTGTGTGTCATCTGGTGCAAAAGTTTGATTTTGGTTGCAGTGCTTCATTGGGATATAAGAGGTATTTTGAGGTTTGGGTGTGTGGTTTGGTGAATTGTGTCAGTATTTTGATAAAACCAGCCTAGTTTGCAAAATTGTGTTTAAGCAATTGGAAAGAACTCTAATAGCAGCGCATACGTTGTCACTAAAACAATGGCGTTCATATTCTGAAAACATGTAAACCATGTTCCGGTTCAAAGAACAGACCAGTCCAATCAGCAATGACTCATGTCGTCTGAGGGTACCTACCTTTTCCGGTTTGGTTAATGTCATTGTCGTCATTGTTTTTGTTTTGTTGTTGTGTTTTCTGATTTGTTGGTGTTTTCTGATTTGCCGTTGTGATTTGCACTTCAGGGCCACCGTAGGTAAACCTAGGGCAAGCGATGACAAGTATATTTATAGACATATGCCCAGAGTATTCACCAATAATGCATTAGAATTTAAGACAACAATAGTGTGGTGGATGTTGCCATGGGATTATGTAACGTTATAGAGTGGTCCAGTGAAAAATGTAATCCTTTTATATTTTTTCAAGCTAAACATAGTGAAATATGTGTGATTTAGGTCAGGTTCATGACATTATAACAGTTTTTATTACACTTATATGTAACGCAAAGTGGGCTTGATCTTGATGTTCTTATGGCATATTGGTTACATATTTTCATAGTATATTGATGTGGTATATTTCTTTTGCAGTAGCTGTCTGCTAGATCCTTCTATGCGAAGTGGAGGCCTCCTGTGCCACAGACAGTGTTGCTGTGTCAGCCCACCTAGCCATCAGTGAGGACAAATCTAGTCCAGGCACTTAGGCAGTTGCCTATGGCCTATAATGGACTTGATCACCTATCAAAAGGTAATCAAAGTCGTCTTGTTTGAAAACGGGTTTTAACATTTTGACTTACATACTTATGTTACTGAGGTTGATGTTTACAAGTTGCAAAGTAAGTGAGATAAGTGGATATTTTGGAAATTACACTTATTTGTTTTCTTGACAATGTTCACACACATACTGTATGTGTATTAATTACAATATTCTATCCACATATATTTTGGAATTTTGTCTACCCTAGGTGGGCAAGTGACATATATGGTCACCTCTTTGACTTTGATTTGCAGCATAAAACTGATATTTAAAAAAAAAAAAAAAGTCAAAAAAGAAAAAAAAAATGCCTTCTTGCCCTTATAGTACCCTATAAATGGTTAAGACAGCAGAGGACTTTGCAAATGAGACAGATACCATGCTGCAAAGACAAGATACCACAAGCTCAAGAACATTGACAACTGCAGCTGATGGCAATATAAAAAGACATTAGAATGATCATAACATGGACATAATTAAAAACAGATCCCGCACCTAGATCCTGACCATTGCATCAAACCCTGGAGATACTCGACACTGAGCAGCCTTCCTGCTCTCAGACAGGAAGACCAGAACAAGTCCATCACAGCATCAGAAGACTAAACAAAGAAAGTAAAGAAGACCAGAATGCTGATCTGGAGGAGAACACTGCAGAGCTGGAAGTCCAGCCTGACACCGATGTGGAGAACAGTGTTGGGTAAGTTAGTCTAAAAAAGGAACTAGTTACAGTTACTAGTTACTTCTCCCAGAAAGTAACTAAAGTAGTTACTGAGTTACAAATTATAAAAGTAACTAGTTACTTTGG
This sequence comes from Protonibea diacanthus, assembly GCA_028641955.1. Lineage (NCBI taxonomy): Eukaryota > Metazoa > Chordata > Actinopteri > Sciaenidae > Protonibea > Protonibea diacanthus. The sequence continues at coordinate 4,632,570 of CM053980.1, read as the reverse complement.
AAAGTAACTATTCAAGTCATTTTTTAAATGTTCAAATGTATCAAAGAATTTCGACCCCACCTCCATCCCGCTTTGACAGAATGTAAAATACATGTGCGTGTTCAATTATTTATGATAAATCTGAATATTATAATGAAATGGACACTCAATACAATACATAACAGAAATCCACAGTACACAAATCTAAACTATTTTAATGTTGCTGTGGGAAAGTGAGACTAGCATCCAATAAAATGTCATGGATTATGTAGATATTATAATTACTATGTTTATATAGTGTTTATGCTTGACACTGACGTGGAGAGGCTGTTGTCTCCAGGGCACAATGTGCATTTCATGGTTACACTCGTTCCCTTCATTTCTTGGAAGGAAAAGTAATGGCTATACTTCTATTGGCTACTTTTGGATTATTCGGACTCACCATTCCTGTTTCTCTTTGACTCACATGAATGTCCTGTGTTGTACACTAATCCAAAAGTAGCCTTCTTTAAATGGAAGTATAGCCATTACTTTTCTTTTGTGTGTCTGACAATTTGTGTAAGACAATCGTTATCATTTATGCAATTGTCTTGTGTTTCCGCCCTCACCAAGGAAGGAGGAACAAGAAAAAAATATTTGCCGCTTTGGTCTGATAAAAACAACTGCCTTCAATCATAGTAAAGCGCTGCATTTTCTGTCAGTAACGGTAACAGCGTTATAATGATGGGAAGAGTAAACGATTAGATTACCCATTACTAAAAAAAGTAACGCAGTTAGTAACACTGTTATTTATACCGCCGTTATTCCGATCACTGGTGGAGAAGGAGGGCTGGTTATGGAGATTATTCAGAAGAATTTGAAACACCATCCAAGGCTGCTTCACCTTCACTTCTTGTCCCTCTCCTTAACCTCCTCACTCACCCTTTTATTTGTCTTTTTTCCTAATTTAAAATAAATATACACATATTTTATTGTAATATAATTATAATATTATTCATATATATATATATATATATATATATACACACACACACACACACACACACACACTAATAATAATAATAATAATAATAATAATAATAAAGTTCACAACTGTACACAAATGGCTCACTTTAAACATTTCACACTCATCTTTCCCCTAATGTGATTTAATATTGATTTTTTTTTTGTCATATTTGCTATATTTTTTTTGTTATATCAACGACAACAGACCTTTCAACTGAGAGTGTAAAATGCCATTATAATGTAATTATGATACAATTTACAACATTACAACAGCATGACACTTTTAGTCAAGTTTTGCTAATAAAGAATAACAAAACTTTTAAAAACTAAGATTAGTTTTGTTCTTGTCTTTATATTCAGTTTGCAGCTGAATCAGGGGTCAATTATTTGTAACCAATTACCCCTCAAAAATAATGGAAACCAGAGGGTGTGGAAAAAAAGTCTCCTAGAAGAAATATATTGTAAGGTATTTCTGTTTTAGGTTACAGCTTACCCTCATTTACAGCTGAGGGTAAGCAAACAGTAAAGTTGTGATCTGCAAACCAAAACAATGAGCTGAAAGATGCTAAAATGCCCTATGAGTGAGTTGATAATTAAGCAACAACACACAAATAGCATTTCATACGTTGATCATGTAAAAATGATTGAAACTGATAGAAGCAGCTTCATGTCAAACACATATACTGTATAAAGCACTGTTTTCTGTTCCTCTTCAGTCTTATTGCTCTCTCTGCCTCTTGAGTTTGTGGAGCATTGATCAATGCATGCCGAGAAGTGACAAAGACAAATAAGGAACACTGATAACACACACATGCAGAGAACACAGAGTTTGGACTATGAAGGAGGAGTTGAGAGATAAGAGTGGAGTGGAAAGAAACACCTGCTCTGTATTCCATCCTCCCCACAGAGGCAGAGATAGAGGCCATACGTCTTGTCTCTGTGAATGTGTGTGCTTTGGAGCGTTTATATGCATCAGTGTTTTTATTCGCTTCCGTCTTGGTTGACTAACACAAGAATTCGACAGTCATGCATGGCAGACAAAGACACAGCAGTTTTGCAGGAGCCAGCCCAATGCTGTGTCCCACTTCAGGGGCCACCTCCTTCACAGGTCTGAATTTCGAGAATGAATACAATCTGACAAAGTTGTCCCTGTCCTCCTCTTCAGATGGAGCCAGGAAATAAGGACAGTATACCTGCTGCTGTTTTTACAGTCAACAGTTTGACAGTGTTTTTTAGCCACTGTAGTTGTGTTGCTGTCGACATATCAATGTTTGATGGCAATATCTTAACACTGACCAGATGGACTGTCATGTCTCTTTCTTGTATTTAGGTCTTTAGTAACAGTTGGATGGTGATCATGGTAACCATCATCATACAAGCATTGTCATTGTGAGCATGTTAGCATGCCAACATGAGCATTTAATATTTATATTGATACAACGATAAACTAATTCCAGTACTGACTGTGATTAGAAGCGATGTTGAGACAGATTTCACATAATTTTGATGCAACACTGACTTATAATCATGCGAATCTGTATTTCCCCACTCTGTGCTCTGTACATCTGTCCTCACACTAAGTTCGGGTCCAGGTACGATCACCCACGAGAAGCACATAGTTCTTTACATCACCAAGTCACTCAAAACCAACAGAATCGTGAACAGCCATCAGCATCCGCTGAAAGCCAAACTGGTAAGGAATATAACGTGCTAAGATTCATATCGTAATATATGTATATAATATATTGTAAAGTGGAACGGATATTTCTTTGACAATGACAAAATCTGAGTTCTTGGTCGATGAGTTCTGAACTCATAGACCAATGACTTTTGGCAGAAAAAAACTGGGCCTGGCGCGTCCAGTTGCTGATGATAAACTAAGTGTCTGTGTGCAGACCACCTGTTACTGGGCACCAGAAGTGATAGTCCATATACCTTTAAATAAGGCCATAGATGTGTGGTGGTTTGCGGGCCTGATAGTAGCTGAACGGGCAACAGGGTTCCCCCTCTATCCTGGGAACATGGAGTATGATGTGAGATTCATCGTAAAAACTCAGGGACAGCCAGCAGACCATGTTCTGGACCACTGGATGACTACTGGTTATTCTTTTCATCTGAGAATGGGAAAATGGAGAGTTGTGCTAGAGATTCAAGACAGCAGAGGACTTCACAAATGAGACAGGATACAATCCTGCAGAGACAAGATACTGCAAGCTCAAGAACCTTGACGAACTTAAGCAGCTGATGGCAATAGAAAGACATCAGAATGATCAACGGCTGCACATAATTAAAAGGATGATGCATCTGATCCTGACCAATGTATCAAACCCTGGAGGACCAGAACACATTTGTCACAGGATCGGAATGTCAAACAGTAAAGAGGACCTGAATGCTGTCCTGGAGTAGAACGCTGCAGAGCTGGAAGTCCAGCACAGCAGCCATGTGGAGGGGTGATTATGGAGATTCTTCAGAAAGATTCGAAACACCACCTGAGGCTCAACCTCAGTGCAAAAATCAGTGCAAAATTTGAGCACTTTCAGCAAAAAGAACAAGTCAAGGCAATAGAAAGGTGAGCACTGAATGATCAATGCCAGTGAACGACAGGAAATACTTTACCCATCCATCACCCACAGATGACACAGTCCAAAGCTCTGCTTCTCCCCACCAAATATTTCATCTCTACCACTGATCCACCAATCTACATTTACATCATTTAGTTGATGCTTTTATCCAAAGCGACTTACAAAAAAGGAAAACAATCAAGGTACAGAGTGACAAGGAGAAGTACTACTCACATAGAATTAAGTGACAGCTCCACTTGTTGGTAGTGACAGGAGAGGCGGTAGACCCAGAGAGTACCTTTAACACCAAGGAGGATGTTACAGTAATTGAGTTGTGAGATTACCACAGCCTGAATCAGGAGTTTGGCAGCATGTCGGGTTGATTTTTCTTATGTTTTAAGTGTCAAGATAATCAAGGCAACATGATCAGAGAAGGTTCGCTGGTCATTGATCGTTTCTCACTACCTTGTTAGGGGTGAGATATAAAAAGAACATATTACACATAGACTATTGATCCAGGTGGAAGGTTCATCTGCATTAATGTGCCAATATTTACGGGCTGAACAATTGTGAACAGATGAACAAATGATTGGTTATCATTTTTCCACAATTTGTTTGCCTTACTATGTGACTCAACAAATATCAGCTACAGACTTAAATACTGTTATCAGCCCCACAAATGACCACCGAGATACCTTCGGTAGCTCAAGAAATTGGCACTCCACTGACATAATAAAACAATAGATGGATGATTGCGAGCTTAGTGATAGTTGGCAATGAGAAACCCATCATTGAGACAATATTCATATTTTTTCCTCCCACCATCAATCTTCCTCCACAATTGACCTTTTCCTTGTAAGCAGCTCACTTACACAACTCGCGACATACCCGAGAAAACATTCAATCATGATCACACTCCTTTTTCCCTATCAATAAACACCCAAGCATATTTTAAAACTCCAGAGAGATAACGCTTCAAATACATCACATTTAGGAGACTTGATTTCAATTCACTCATCAAAAGAGTGGGCATCCTTCCCGGAGATGATTATGGGAAATGGGCAAAGCAGTAATCAGAGGTAAAATAATATATTCATCACACCAGACAAAACAACAAGAACTTGTAAATGCCTTAGAGCTCAGGATTGAATATCTACCAAGACAATAAACAAAACAAATTGAGCTGGTATTCTACACACACACAAAAAAGGTGGTTTTGTTGTCCAACAACTCAATTATGAAAACATTGAATAGAGCAACAAATCGAGTGAATCTCTGACCTACGCATTCTACAGGTGCAACCCAGAATCCACAGCCACAGCAACCTGTACTCCTCAGATCACAAACCCAACCAATCAGAAATTGATATCTTTTTGGATAACCTGAACTTACAGGCATTATTGAGAGAGTACAAACATTCCGGGTGCACTTCTTACCTCTGAAGAACTCAATAAAGCCCTGAATAAAATGTCAGAAAATAAATAGAGCAGATGAACTTCTGACTGACTCCTATAAACACTTCTGAAGTGCTAATAACTTATCCCATGTTATCAGCACTTTTTTACAAAGTAACTACAGAAATATAACTACCTCCACCATATGCATACATGTGAATACCAAATATGCTTAACCTGACCTTCAGCCCTCACTAATCAACAATAACTTTAGAATTATTGCCACATCCGTAACTGTACGATACAGAAAAAAGCATTTCATAAACTAAACTGGACTTTTCTATTTAGCACCCCATGAAAGTTTTAGAAAGTTGTTAATCCATTGGATACAAAACAACAAGAGATTGCTGAAGTCAGAGGTCAATGGTGAGGTCAGGAGGGAAGAAAGTGTTCAGGAGCCTCTGATATCTTATGCTGTATTATTTATTGATGCTTGGCCAAGGATAATTAGAGACACTTTCAAAGTACATCAGAAGTGCCTGAGTCGGTCTCACATTATGCCGAACTCATGCTGGTGGATAGACGTTAAACCCCAAGGTGACACCACAAATACTATATGCCCAGAATTAGCCAAAGAGAATGTGTCACAGCCTGCTGTGCCCCTCCCCTGCACTGCTGCTTAGCCACACCCCTCATCAGCTGAACTGCTTCCACCTGCTGCTCTCACCTGCTCACAATCTCCAATCAAGCCAGTATATATGCAGCTTCACCACCCTCACTCTCTGCTAGATTGTCTTTGCTCACATGCCTGACTCTCCAGCACTTGTTTCGGGACTGCTCATCTGGTATTGACCCAACTTGCTTCCGACCTTTGCTACACGTCTCTGACCCGGCAAATCCACCAGCCTTCCGTCCCTGACTACGAGTATTGTAATGAGTGTGAGATTGGACCCAAGAACAGCACAGACCACGGTTGGGACAGTTCAACAGTTTATTGGCCAAACAGGGTCGCAAAAATCCACAGCAGGTACTCAGGAAATAATCTCCAACAGAACCAGCAAAAATAGCCCAACTCTCCAACAGAAACCTCCGGGGAGGGAATCCAAACAAACAGGAGACAGACAAGGGGTGAGCAGGCAGAGAAGTCAGGGACAGAAGGCCGGTCAGGTTACCTGGGCAGGGACGACGAGGACAGGTCAGGAACAGGCAGGGTCGAAACCAGGGAACCAATCCGAAGACAAATATGCGAGAGCTTAGCATGCTGCTGAAGACAATCTGGCAGAGACTGAGTGGAAGGAGTGGATTTAAATCAGATGAGGGAACACAGGTGAATGTGGTTGCACTGATGAGGTGGGAGTGGCCAGCAGGTGAGTGGAAAAGTACTAGCAGGAGGAATGACAAACCAGGAGTGGATCATGACAAGTATTGCCTGCCATTTTACCTGTTCCTTGCCTGCTTATGGCAGGGTGGCATTCAGCCCATTCCTGCTCGGAGAGGAGACCCACCTTGCCTATTCTACTGTCGCTGACTCCGCCTCAAGGTCCGGATCCTCATCCAGTCCTCATCTGAACCAGAGTCCAACCAGAAGTTCACCAGCAGTGAGTTTGCTCCAGTTCCCCCTCATCATACTCGTTGAGCCTGTTGAACTTTTGGACTAATCTGCTCACGAGTCCCACGCATCCATCACCTGCCATACTCACCTGGATCTACTTTTCTGTTACCATTTTCTGGTCTGCTGTATTCTGTGAGTCTGCTGAATAAAGACTGTAAAAGAACACTTGGTTCATTTGTGCTGCGTTTGGGTTCATTCCATACCCATTACAGAATGTCTTTACTCATGCAGGTGTTATTGTCAGCATATTCTAGTCTGGAGACACAGATGTCTGTTTACGCAGATTGGAACGTCAACAGTAACTATCTATTTACTATCTAACTAGCTATTATGAATATAAGAAGGCAGCAGTAGGTCTCTTCAACCCTGGCCACCACAGTGTTGAGATAGACTGGTATGGGCTGAAATATATTATAGTTTTATTAATATCGACACTTTGTTTGGTGTTTGTGTTCATACTTATTTCTGCATACTTTTGTATAATCTCATCTATGCCTTGATTTGGTCACCTTACTGTCCATGTTATAATTAGGTAGTTTTACATCAAAAGTAATGTAAAAAAGAGTCAATATTCTAAATATGCGTGTGCCACACATACAAGGAGTTTAAGATGATTCTGATTTTAAAAGAAATCAATGTATTACATTTTCTGCTTCTGTATTTCCCTTTTACCTAAAAACAACATGAACTTTGATCAGTAGAACCTTCGAGTGAAGAGGTTGTGGCAGAGGTGAACAATCCTGTGAACTATCCACTTAAACGGGTTCTGGTGCATCTGCTGGACCAAGAGCATGTGAACATGGAGGATAACCTCCCTAGATTCTGCATCTCAAATCTGACATGTCACGTAAGCCAAATTGCGGTTGACAGAGTGGCGTGTTCATGGAATGCACACAAGATCCCAGGTATTGTAGTTGACACCTCCCGAAGACCCTGTGCTGCCAGGACCACCTCTTCAATTGTATTGAGCACTGCATCTTGACCATTATCATCTCGCCGACTGAAAAGCAGGCAAAATATACACATGTTATAACCCACTTGGTCTCAGCAAAATCATCGTAACCTGTTCAGTCCTGGTGCCTGCGTGTCATATTTCAAATCCAGCATTCTCAATACAATAACTCCACCATTGCAACTTACAATGATCTGTCAAACTAAGTCATACATTATAATTAATCAAAGTCTAAAAGTTAATGTAATCATAGTGATCCTAACTCTTGCAATGGAAATTCCAGAGACTTGAATGGCCTATATTTGCAAAATTCTCAGAAAGAAGGTACTCTTCACTTGTCGATTAAGGAGAATATCCATACTATGCCATCATGATCATCAAATCAAGTTTACATACTTCAGTACTTGTATACTACTTTTCTTTCTTGTAACTGCTGCCAATCTCTATAGACAGATAAACAAAATAAAAGAACTATAGATTATTATGCCAGTAGAGCGAGAGGTTTATGCAAATTGTAGGCTAAGCTACGTTTTGTGGTTAAAAGTTCAGTGCAATTTCACAGAAGTTTTCTTTAAAGAAAATTTATACCTGGAAAATCCTGCTGATTTTTTTTTTTTTTTTTTTTCTGGAGTCACACTTTGATCCTCGAAACAATATGTAACTCTCCATGATAGGTCTGACTGGCTTATCTGGTCTGATTGATCGATCGTGGTGGCTAGCAAGCTAATGTTTGTTGTTTGCTAACGCTTCTTACCAAACTTCGTGACCCGACTAATTAAATATTAAAATGAAATTCAGTCCTGGTGCCCGTTTTTCCATTTTATAATTTTGATCTGAGCCTAATATTGACATATATATATGCCAATTAAAAATGGAAAAAAAAACAAATGATACACAGATTTCCCTGGCAGGGCAGTGGCAACTACCTCAGACACCAGCAACACACACACACACAAGAAGTGCTAATTGGCCAAACGGCGTCCTGTGTATCTGCACTCGATTGTTCTGCCTCAAGTACCGGGATGTTTGTCACAGGAAATTTAAATTTAATTGTGAGAACTGAATTTATTGGGCTAAGTGAGAGCAGCTTCTGGGACTCTTCTGAAACTGACCACGGTGCTTCTGGTAGGGTTTGAAACATTGACTACTACCACTGCAATTAGCTCCACAGTGCACGTATCCATGCCCCGTGGAATTTGGATGTTCATTATGTCAGGGCAGTCTCATACATTTAGAGTAAATGTGCTTCTCCAGTCACCACTACACCACTGTTAACAACTCCTTTGTTCAAAAAAATACCAGACAAACGTTGTCTGTGATTCTAAAAGTGCTAAAATGTGAAAACTTACTTTGATTTATTATTTGACTCCCATTACTGCCACCAACAAATGGTTTACACACATTACATGACTGAAAAAAAAAAAAAAATCACAAGGTGATAAAGAAGCACCAAACTTCAAATAAACTGCAATAACTATTCAAATGGTCCCAAAAGCACAACAATAGCCCATGACTAGAAGTTGAACAAAATCGATGTAAAACCACCTCAATTGCAGACCTTCCTCTCCTACCGCAATCACTCAAGGAACTGAATTACACTGAATTGGTAGCAAAGACAATTGCCACATGCTACTTGGACCTGCCAACCTGTTCATTCCACTTTGGATAGCAAGAACTGACAAACCCCCCAGAATCTGATTGTCCACATCTCTGTGCCTGCTGGGAGATATTAAACAGGTTGCTGTTCCAAATAAGTGCAGAAAATGTTACTCATTTGTCTTTTTTTAAAAATGTTTTTCTTCTCATATCACTCACTGGGTAGTTGGGTACACTGTGTTTAATATATTTCAGTGCAGAGAATGACAAAAGCACGTATGTGATCACGGCTCCCAGCTATTGAACAACCATGGATGCCAGGCATATAAAGTTATGTATTTGTTTTTCTATTTATGTTCTCCATGTAGACAAAACACATCAATATTTATTTGTTAGCAGGATTATCTTGTTTTCCCCCTGTCTGACTTTTTTCCTTTTCTCTTACATTATTATTATCCGAAAGGTGTACTTCCCCTGAGGGGACATCTGGAACAAAATCCTTCAGTCTCTTATGCCCCTTTGCTGTGTTATGTTTAAACCGTGCCCCTGGTTTAAATGTAAACCAGCTTCATATCCAGGAACATTTCACAGGCTGCTTTGCTCACCAGCCTCTGTTAACTTGCTCAGATTATATTATTCTACCGTAAGTAAGTAGGCTAGAGGTTTCCCTCTTTTTATTTTTGTCCACATATTCTCCATGGAGCAAAGTGCTCTTAAATAAGTGTTAAGCCTTTATTTTATAGTTAATAGAATTCCTGTGGCTGAGTTTGGCTCATGAGTTTGGTCCATGTATGTTGCACCTTGGTTCAGACACATGAGGGAACAAGTATATCAAAGTAATGTAAATGTTATTTTCTTACATATTATCAGACAAAGAAAGTATGATTAAATTGGTTATGGTGCTTTCCACGATAATTAGAGCATGCAAAATAAAAAGTCACATTACTGCATTATAATCATCTACATGTATACTTTTAATGAGACCCAACCAAATTATATATAAAAATGTAAAAAAAATCTGAACTATAAAAGTTTTATTTCTGTCCTGATAACAAAGAGCTTAAATTTATTTTAGACTAATGATTAGTTGTAATCCTTTTGGAGGATTGTCAGGGATCTTTTCCAGCACACCCTTGGACAAGAGACAAAAAGTACCAGGACCCCCACGTGTAATTATTTTTTTTAAATGTTTCATGTTTTTAGCCTGGCTTACAATATCTTTTGTATTTACTTTATTCTACTTTCATTTCAACTTATTACCCCATTTATGTGTTTTTAATTCATAAAAAGTTCATGCATGATTATCTTTGGACACACCTACTTATTCATCCAATTGGAGTGCAAATGCCTCTGCTGTTTGTAGTTTCTCAATTATCTGCACCCTCACAGTCCCCATTATTTTGTTGAAAATTCTTAATTATTATGACAAAAATTGCCAGACCCCCTGCAGTACCTCTGGGAACCCCCTGGTTGAAAACCCTGCTCTACTCACCAACACTCAACCAGAGAAGCAGCTTGGATGTTGCATGAGAGGCAAAGTGATTACTGAAGGACTCAGCATGAGTTTCAAATGGCCTTAAAAGAATGTTTTTCTCTAGTCCCAGATAATTATGGAAGCCCTAAGCGGTCATGTATTCATACATTTTATTTCCATAACAGGATAATTTTCTCCAGATCTCAAGATAACAACATAATTAATTTGAGATCTTGAGATATGGAATCAAATATGACTGTCCAGAGGCATGATGTGACTGATGCTGACTGATAGATGTGACTCCCTAATCTATATAGTCCTACTCCTCTGGCGTTGCTAAGTTAAGTGTAGTTAAGTGTAAAAAAAAAAGTCTATTGAGTAAACGTTTGACTTTTAAAAACATTGTTTACTGCTGCTGAAGTAGCCATATGCTCCATACATGTGTTGCTGTCAAACTAGATGGAAGATAATAAATAAAACAAAGAAAATAAAGAAACCACTCAAAGTTTTACAATGACACAGCAGGCGTTTCCCAACAGCTCAGATCCCCAACAGGGATGCTGTGTGGCGTGCTGAGTCCTCTGAAGAAATATGACATGACGAGTCATCTGAAAAGCCTTCTGAGACAAAGACGACACGAATCACAGACTGCAGAGAGACGGAAACGTCAGCCGAGACGAAGACAGAGAACAGGAGACATGTTCCACCCAAATGTCAGTACAAAAGGGCCGTAATGGAAGAACTTTGTTGTAGGGGAGCTAAAGAATGCAGCCAATGGAGCGCACACAACTCAGATTATACACACAAACACAGACTCATGTTTAAATAAGAGGATAACAGCACGGTCACACAGGCCTTCTGTGCTGAGTGTGTGTAATGTCACGAAAGCAAACAGCGCTGTACCATTATGTAACAAGAAGTAAACTATTCATGACGACCACACTTAGGACACCAGATCATACAGAGATAGAAACGTTTATTTTCGGTTCATATACTTAACCCTTACAAACTAAGACAATCCTCATAGTCTGATATCTTCATCATCTGATATTATTCTATTCATTATTCATAGTTAATTTATGGCTTAAATAGCATGAGAGTGTATGTTTGTGTGTTTTCAGGTTCTACACCACTGGTTTTTGGAGAAAAAAAAACACCTATATTACACTCTGTCATGTCCTGTTTTACCTAAGACATGAAAACATAACAGCCATAATGATGTAAACGTATTGTATAGAGGAAAAGGCAAAATATTCTGGAACTGTGATATGCTAGCCTGGGGAAGTTCAGGTCTTTTTACTGAATCGGATCACTTACTCTCACACTCTAAAATGAACTAATCTTTTTATGACTCATTTCGTTCATTCACTAGTGCAGCTCTCTTGTGGCCGATGTATATGTGACAAATGAACAAAAGACTGATCCGTATCAACATACTGCTGTGCGTACTGCTCGTCTCGCAGGCCTGTGGCTGAGCTGCCTGTCATGAGACAAATGAACGAGAGACTCAAAACCTCAAACTTTGAACAAATGAACGAATCACTCACTGAGATGACTCATTACTCCCGAGCAGTGTTGGTCAAGTAATCTAATTACTGTTTTGCAATTGTAATCCCTTATTTTACTTGTTACTTGAAAAAAAGTAATTGGATTACAGTAACACGTTACTTCTAACGTGTTACTGCCCATCAGTGCTCCCAAGTCATATAAAAGATTAGTTAAAATTGAACGATACGTTCACGACCGACACACCACTATTATATGTCCATGACCATCCATGGTCTTCCATTCTTGATCGTACCGTTTGGTTCCCTCCACATTTGTCATTTCAATGACAATTCTTTCAATGGCTGGAGGGAGGAAAAGCTCAGACACATAGGAAATGTCAGACACATAGGAGGTGGCGAGTCTTGTGGGTCCTGGAATCATTCGAATGACATTTTCCACTGCCATCCTGCCTGAAACTTGATGTGTAAGTGAGGACCAACAAATGGCATTGTTTCTCGACATGAACGTCTCTCTTGCTGCCCACTCCTTTAAGAGTCATCTTCATCAGATTGGCTGTAATCATTGTTTTCCCTGTATCGTCTTCCTGCTCTGACACATCCTCTTCCAAATCACTATCAGCTTCCTCATTGTAGAAAATCTAGTTAAGGCCCTCTTAAACATTAAATCTTGCTGCCATAACCTCTGAACCTTTGTCACTGAAAGGGCAGCCCAGCCTGTTTCACTGTTTCGAGGTTCCCCCATGACCCTTCAAAGAGCAGCAGGTGCTTGTCGCTGCGGGAATCAGGCCACCTGTGGTGGGAACAGTGTCAAGGCCCCTCCCTGAACTCTGTCACCACTGTCCCATAAACAAAACACAGACATAGACTATACAGTTTCACATATTCCCTAGAACAACTGTTTTCCTTGATTTGGGTCTAAAATCCATCTCAACAGATCCAGGTCAAATTTGAACCGAAACAGTCTCAATGTACAAACGGTTGAAGTACCTGTGCAAAAGTATAAAACTTTAAAATATTTTCACTTCACTTGTCACTTTAGGAAAAGTCATCAAATTTCAGGTTAAAAGAATGACAGGTAGGGTATTTTCACTGCTGTCAAATGTCAAAATGGGTCATTTTTGACCCCAACAGTATGGAAGGGTTAAACTTTTGTATGAGCCAAAGCACTTACGAACTATTGCTTCTAGTAGGATTTGTTCTTCTTGCTTTCCATTCTAGATGGACATGAACGTACAAAAGGGCAAAGGTCACATGAAAAAAAAAAAAGAAAGAAAAAAGTGATTTTTTTTAACTGGAAGCAGAATTGGCAGCTGCATTCAGGCTCAGTGCCATAACAGTATTGGTTTGAGACACTTCATCAACATTTAGTCTTCAGACCTTGAACCAAGGCTCTCATCTGGACCACAAAATATTGGACCTCCTTGTCCAAAAAAAAAAAAAAAAAAAAATCTTCATAGCCTATAAGCATTTTCTAATCAATAACAACTATGAAGCAGCAAGGTCAGAGCAAAAAGTTTTTAAAATAACTAGTAAACATATTGTTTAATCCTGAGAGAATAGAACTTTATTGTCATTGTAACATAGTACAATGAAATGAAAGTGCAAAACCATTTAGTGCAACATAAAAGCTATAGGATTCTAAAAAACTATAAAACTATAATATACATGCAAAAATACATACAGACAACCAATCAGTCAACCACACAACCATCCATTCATTGCACAATTCCCTAGTTATGTTATGGATTTATTAATCCTGGTTATTGCAGTGGGGTAAAAGCTGTTTTTGAATCAGTTTGTCCGTGTTCTTATTGATCTGAACGGCCTGCCTGACGGCAGCAGTTCAAAGAGAGTGACCAGGGTGTGATGTGTCTTTTACAATGTTCTTCGCCTGTTTGAGACAGCGGGAACTGTGCAGTTCTTCCAGAGTGAGGAGAGGGCAGCCGATAATCAACAAACTTGAAGCATTTACAAACAACAATCTTAATGCGAGACCAACATATTTCAGCTCGTGGCTTTAAAGCAACATTACGTAACTTTTCCACCATAAACCTGACGCAGCTGGTCACTGGAAAGAGGCCTGCCAAATGATAAAATATTGATAAATTATTTCTATTATTAATGGTTATATTTTAAATGTTATCACGGCCATCACCGTAACCATTATCGCTACCATCATCCCATTCATTACAAATGAAAGAAGTTTAATTCAATTCAGTAATTTATGTACTGTTCATTTGTATGGCAAAGTTGTTAAAACAGAAAATGTAATATTTGTGACAGGTGTCTTGTGAGCATAATAATGACTGTAATAAGAAGTACATTAGTAAAAACATAATAGAAATACAACTGTAACATTAATATTGTCTAATTATCTATTGCTGTACTCTAGTAATATAGCCAACTTCATGACAAAATATTGGTATCTGTATTAGTAATCTGTCTTTATATTGATTAGGAGGGCATTAATCTGTGATATATCTACAGATAAATTAAAAGACTGCACTTGCTTAAGAAACTTCACAGCCGACAGGTTCGTTTGTGTAAGAGACGCACATAATGTCATTAACACGTGATAATATAGGCATTTCTCAGAGTTCATATCTCATGAGCTTTTTTCAGCTATTCATTAGACTCCTTATAGCCGAACATAACAGCTGTGCATATGAAATGCGTTTATTTTACTGATTAACCGACTTTATTGAGGCAGGTGCTCCCTTCATCTCATTCACTGTCTCTCTTTCAGTGCTCTCTCTTAAACTATTGGACACAAACATAATTAAACGTCTTTCCTGTCCTAATTTTGCAGTGAAAATTGGGAACCAGACACAGATTTAGAAGCTGAGTACATAGAATAAACAAAGCCAAAACACAACAGGTAGAGTATCATAGTTTAGTTATGAATCCACCTGGACAGTCTCAGTTTCAGAGACATTTTAGGCTGACTGTGAATGTTTGACCAATCTGATTGGAGACCACAGTGTGACATCGGGTTGCGTTGTTTCCAAAAGTTGGATCCAGCTCAACTTTGCCGTAGGTCACAGTGTCTTTTGGTGGACACCCCTGCAGCTCAAAACACCACAGCCAAGACTCACTACACCCACTCAATTGAATGGGAAAAAAAAAAAAAAAAAAAATTAAATTATCTCTCAGAATTTCATATTTTACCAAAATACCCACACCCCCTGACCCTTTAGTAGCCTTAATTTGAGTTGTTTATGTTAAAGTCAAACGTATATCCCTCTGTATTCACCATGTTTAGTCCAGTTAAATGTGTTTCATTGAGGGAAACAAAGTCCAGATCTCCTGACTCTTCCATTCCCTGTGATATTAAACTGTTACCCAGAGGGAAGTTCAATTCAAGCAGTCTTTTGTTGTGAGTCTTGGCTTATTGAATAGAAACTCTCTGAATTTTTTCTTGACTCTTCAGCCTTAGTTTCTTGCGTAGCACAGCCACTTTTGAGAGTTAAATTCCACCTTTGTCACACAGGGCCGTCCTCTCATTTCTCTTACCGCTCCACAAGGACTCTCCCTTTGTAGCCCCTCCACTCTTTACCAGACTCATTCCATTTTCCCCCTCCACATATTGTATGCCAGAGATAACAGATGATAACCTTGCTCTGACTACATAACCCATCTAGCCTGGGAACACCTCAGGAGGAGCTAGAATGTCTTGCTAGGGTCATGAACACCTGCAGCCATCACAACCTGACCCCAGATAAGAGGAAGAAAATGGATGGATGGAATTCTACAATTAGAAATTTACTCTTCATACCTGAAACCTTGGAGCTGATAACAGGCAGTATGCTTCAGTTTGACTCCTATTGGTCCAACAAATGAATTCTGTAAATAAATAAAGGTATTCCTGGCAGCGTTGAGAGCTCCTTGATACTGAACAGTCAGAACGTTGTAAATTAATAAATACCCCAGCTGGAAACAAGACAATGTGCTGGATTCTTTTTTTATTCAAGTCACATTCAGGTGCGTAGAGATTCAATATTTTGAGGGCTTTCATGTTGGGACCTAAAATTTACAGAAAAGGTCATTGGACCGTGAACTGAATAAATTAAGCTTGAAGTTCCAAATGATAAAAATTAAGTCAAGACATTTTCTTTCTGGTTTCTGGTTTAAATCATTTGAGGATATGGGCAGTGCTGGGCATTGGGGGGAAGTCATGACCTCAGTGTTTCTAAAAATCTGGCTACTGCTCGGGCATCTGTTACAACTGCAGGTACCTACACTCAAATCAAAGGGCTTGAGGAGATACACGCCTGCATTCTCAGGTGGTCTGTGTTCACCGCTGGAGGTCAGAACAGTTACCATGAACCTCTCCAAGTCTTGCGCTCAACCGCTTGACGGCCTGCGAAATGAATCGTTTTTGTCTTTACAGTACCTGGCATGACACGCTGCATCTAGTCTACTTCAAGGGATTGAGAAAGTCAGATACAAGCGTGATACATATTTCAACGACACGGCATATCAGTCCTTACATGGACATACACAAGCTTTTAAATCATATATGGAGCTGAGGGAAGCAGCTGTGGCAGCTCTGCGGCCTGCGCTCCACCACCTCTCTGCGGACGATCTGATATTCTACGAAACAGCTACAGATTTGGACTGTAGCATGTTACAAAGGAAGTCTGCAGCAAAGGCGGCTAATTATGGTATCTTGTGTCAGCGAGCAGAGTGTGTGTATCCCAACAGCTGCCATGATGTTTTGCCTGTACGCCATAATAGCTCCTGCTGTTACTAATGGAGACGAGAGTGTCAACAGGCTTCTGCCCACAGATGCTGATAATTATTGTTCTCTGGGAGCAACTGTATCGACACCCACAGAAACACTGACAGACACTGAAGTTTGCACACACACACACACACACACTTTGACACTTTGACACAGTAGTTTACAGATAAACTTGTGTAAAGAGTTAAATGGAAAGTAATTACTGGAATTTAGACAAAGATTCACACAGTTTGTGAGTAACCAGACATCCACAACGTGTGAATCTGCTCTTTTGGATCACTTCGCCCATTCAATTTTTATTTTATTTTTTTTCAATTCATTGCAAAGATTTGTGTTCCCTGACAGAACAGTGTTTGAATAAAGAATAAAGTAATAGTGTTTTTTCATACACTAAGCAATCACGTCGAGTTCAGCCAACTTCAATTCAAACAATTTCATTCAGGTCAGTAAAGTATAATGTTTAAGAACCATTTATGAGGTCAAGTCAAGTTACTGATTGTTGATTTACTGATTGTTTCTGTTAAGTGTGCTGTTAGAGGAAGTAACATACAGTTATGTATGACACTGTTTAGTGCTACACTCAAAAAGAAAATGGCCAAAATGCAGCACTTATGCATTTCAATTACATAGAAAATTTCCATCCATTTGAATTGCATAGGTTTAATATAAATTATATGTACAAATACACTCAAAATGATTCATTTTCATCATTGGGTTTGCTTCACATTAAGTTTATAAGTTAATTTATATTGCAGAAATCTTGCATTTTGGCCAAAACTTTTTTTTTTTTTTTTTTTTATGTGTAGTTACCTTCATCTGAAAGTAATAAATTACTTTACAATATTATTCTCTATATAAAGTGACATGTTGGACTACTTTTGCATTAGTTCGACCAAAATAACTACAGAGTTGGAAATGGAAGAGGCTTGAGCTGCTCCATAGCTGGTAATCACATTGGTGATGTGAACTGGACTGTATGTATGTACTCTCTAGTCTTCCACTTAAGGTGCTTTTACACTGCATATCACATACACGCATTCATACACTGATGGCACTGGCAGTCATCAGACAGGAGCTAAGTCATTCGTACACCGATGGCACAGTCTTCAGCAGCTGAACACTCATGATGGGATCAAACCACCAATCTTAGGTGGGTGACCCACTCTACTTCCTGACATGGAGGGCAGTGTTGTGTATGTACTGTATAGGCACATTCATGTCTGACCTTTTGTGTTTCATTCATGGATTAATGTAAGGAAGGTTTGCCATATTGCTGTTTTCACCAGATGCTATTTTTAGTCTCTCTAGCAGTCACTTTAGTCGACATTTAAGTCACATGCATGCACATGTACATCATCATTTATTCACCAGTCCCATAACTCCCTCAGCCACGGCCACTGGAGCTAATCGTGCTCCTTCCAGACATGACTGTCATTCCACAAGAAGCAAGCAACATATTTCAGAAATTCCCCAAACGCGTCTCTTCTAATCAAAACACCTGGATGAAAACATGATTGAGTAACCTGTTAGGTAATGATTCAGTACAATCATTTTAAGATTTGGCTTGTATATGTACTGGACCTTGACAACCAAGATGCTGCACTCCTTGCCTGGTCAACTACAAACCTGTATTGTAGTTGTTTTCTGGAGCTGTAACCTAGCTGTCCTAACCACATCCCAGATGGATCTGTCCCTTAAAACACACACAAAACAACAAAAGAGCCACTTGACTTATCGCACAGACAGAAACAGACCTGCCTTTTTCTGTTATTTTCTTAGCTGTGAGATAGATTTGTGCACGGTGCTGAGGATGCAATAATAGTGTTTCCCTGTCGTTCTGCATCACTTTTTGCGTTATGAAGTCAAGCTTTTTGGTGTGCAGAGGGATGCAGGGATTGTTGGCAGTAACCACCAGAATAAAGTGGTGTAAAAAAGCTGTTGACAAGTTTCACATAATTGTATTAAATTAAGTCAAAATTGTTATGTTCATCTAACTTACATTACATTTGTTGTGTTGTGTGGACTTAAATATATTTGCTGTTGTTATTGCGTGCATTTTTTTTATTTGTCCTTTTAACATATATACATAACAACATATTTGTAATTGTAAAATAATGCATTTAAGTTTCCACACACATGAATTCAGTACACCCAAAATGCATTTGTTTTGTTTCCTTTATTTACCCAGAGAGCACCAATTATGTAGTCTAACTGGCTTGCAGTTTAATTATTTTGTAACAGATAATGGTCTACCCATCAAACAACGCAGTTGCTGCAGTCAACACTTGTTTTAGCATGGTGGGTGGAGGAAACCTAAAATGCAAATATGTAAACAACCCTAACAAACATGTCAACTTGTTGTGCCACAAACAAACTGCTGTCCATAATGGACAACACCCACCACCCTCTGCACAACACCTGCATCAGGCAGAGGAGCGTGTTCAGTGGTGGACTGCTGTCTCAATCGTGCTCCACAAACAGACTCAAGAACTCTTTGGTCCCCCTGGCCATCACACTGTACACCAGCTCTCAGTGATGGCAGCAGGCACAACTTCCTGAACACTCTGTCATTGCCATGTCTGACTACCTCTGCTACATGCTGTGACTTCCATTCATTCATTCATATATAGTCATGCACAATTGTAATTCATCTGCACATATATATATATACACACATTTCACACACATGTTCAGCACATCTGATACATGTAAGTCTTGTTTTACACTTGTTCTAATGTTACTAAGAAAATATTTGATGATAATTATGAAAGACAGCTGTACATAATATTTGATAAGGTTTAAGTTACCTTGAGAGTGAGTATAATACTTGTCAGAAAGGTACAAATAAATACTGTTAACTAGCTAGCTGTTGACAAATTCAATTTTAGTTAGCTAATTCTATTGTAGCTAGCAAACTCTGTAGTTACTATTATACAGTAGTTAGCTTAGCTAACTATTGTAGTTAGCTTACTAGCTAGCTTAGTTAGCTAAGATAGCTTAGCTAACTACTTGGCCAAGTAGTTAGCTATCAAAGAGATCAAATTGGACTGATCTACATGCTTATCTGCCTCCCCTTTTCAGAGGAAAAGACCTCTACTTTGAAGGTTTCTGAACAATGCTGCCTAACTGTTGAATAGCCTGTTCATTTCCCTCAGCTTCCCCTTCAGCAGTCCCCAAACATTTTACAATAATGACACATCCAGTAGGCTCTGATGCTTTAATAATTCCACAGAGGATAATGGCAGTCTCACAGAGCCATGTGCCATTCTTAAAGCATGCAGTTTCTTCATGTTTACTGATCCTGGTTATATCTGCTGAATAAAACATGTTTGGACGTGCAGGGATGTCTCACAGGGAGTATGTACAGGTACAGAGAAACACTGTTAATACTGTCTCCAGTGCTGTTTACATTATTATTATTTTTTTAGTTGTTCCGCACGTAAATCAGAAAATTTCCAGATGGTTGGTGCTTCAAAGCTAACTTAAAGGGTTAAAATATGTGTATCTTGTAAAGTATTGTGATAGTTAAGACTAGTTTTATCTGTTTTTTTTTTTCCATTGTTCACATACAGGTGCTTTTTTTTTCTTTGTTTCCAGCGTCTGTGTATTATTTTATTCAAAAGTGATGGAAACCAGGTGTTTACTTGACAAAAAGTTTGAACTTCAATTTCCATAATGACAATTAGAGTGAGATAATGTTCTGACTCAAATTGGAGTTTCAAGAGATTTGTCATGTGCCTTCTGATAATTACATGAATAAGTCCAGTATCCATTCAAGAATGCCGAGTTAAGGTCTATAGAGAGACAGATGGAGACAGAGAGAGGGTGGGCAGTGGAAAGACGTGGATAAGATAAGCTAGTGATTTGTAATAGCCAAAGTCTCACAAATGTTGCAAATTAAGCACAAACTCTGACATATTAGGAACACTATGATTATGATACATAAGTATGAAAGGATTGCAGTTTTACAGACATTCATGTAGCTATTGTTAAGTTCCTGGATTCTGATATTCCTAAAACAGTTGTGTTGTTTTACTTTTGTAAGTTCAGAGAAGATAATGTACAAAGACAAGACGGCACCTGTTAAAGTTCATGTGAAGGCAATTCTGAGATTTCTTTCAAAACACATTAAATATGCGTTTTGAAAGAAATCTCAGAATTGCGATATATTACTAGTAACAAGATGAATGTCTGAGAATTGTGACATATATAAAATGGAACTGTTCACTATGAGATAAGAACTCAGGAGGAGACGTGTCAGGAAAATGGTTTGTATGAATTCATTTATATTACATTACAATATCACGTTACATGCTGGTTCTGTGGATACAATGCCAATCTGAATGTTTCATTGTGGATTTTTCCTTTCACCATCATATGTTTCGTGCTTATGATGTGTTGTGTTTGTGTATGAATGGGAAATTGTTAAAACTATAAAAAGATGATGTAACAATAATATGAAATGGACATATTTATTACATTTTGACCGATCACATGGTCACTCCACAAACACAGCCTCTTAGTTTTTTTTGTGTATATTGAGTATCATGGTTCCACCTTCAGCTCACCACTCTGGTGGCTTTTTCCCTAGCTGGAAAAAAAAACAGCTTTGAAGGCAAGGTCGAGAACAGCAATGCCAGCAATGTGTCTTTGTACCTAATGCTGCTGGAAAAAGTCAGAAGGATTCATCCCCTGAAGACATTTATATATGTATGTGTATATTTTTTAATACTTGATTTTTACTTAATGTCTGTTTTGCATCAATAACACCAAGACAAATTCCTTGTAAATCAGAAATCGACTTGTCAATAAATCTAATTCTAATTTTGATTCTGAAGATGAATGTAAATGGTCAATGGACTGTACTCATTAAAGTGCCTTTCTAGTCTACAGACTTTTTTCTACAAATCACATTCACCCATTCATACACTGATATCATTAGCTACCATTCAAGGTGCCAACTGCTCATCAGAAGGGATACTTGATACAATGGCACAGCCTTCAGTTGAAATTTGGGGTCCAGTATCTTGCCCAAGGACACTTTGACATGCAAACTGGAGGAGCCTGAGATCGAACCCCCGATCTTCTGATTAGTCCACGTGTTACCTACGTGTGCAACATAGAGGCGACATAGGTTTGTAAAACTGTTTAACCTGCTGTCATCTTGTGTTTTGTGGAAGCAAAAGGCTGATTCTCTGACAACATAACATTTATACTGGGGCCTTCTGATGACTCAGTTATTCAATATTTAGCAGTCATGTTTAATCCAGTTCAATAAGAAAAATAAGTTGATCTAATGTTATATAATGTAAGTGATAACTTCCTTATTCCCCGCTCTGTCTGGTGCCTTCTGTCTGTGTCACTGTCTCTCCACGTCCCTCTACTCGCACAGGATTCCATCGTATTTTTATATATTTATGTGTGCATCTTTGAAGTTTTTGTTCATCTGCATCACTCTGAAATCTGTACCCACACTCAAACTAATCCTGTCCTTGTGCATCACAGATGAAGGACAGACTGAGAGACAGTGAGAGAAGGTAAAAGTTGTGTCATGGCATTATTACAAGTGAAAGCTAAGACCAAGAAAATTAGTCAAAGTAAAATATGAGATAAGCAGGAGAAAGATAGCTTTGACCTTGTGGTAATCAAAGATCCTGAATGTTTTAGCGGAGCTAGCAGCGGGGCTCTAGAGATGGCACTGTCGGCCGTTCACCGCTTTGATGGATTGCCGTGAAATTTGGTACAGACACTTAAGATCCCCACAGGATGAATCCTAATGACTTTGATGATCCCCTGATCTTTGATGTAACCAACAGAAGGTCAAAGGTTATCAATTATCCACCAAAATATATAAGCATCTGCTGAACAGATTGGCAGAAATGTTCTTAGGCGGTGAATCCTACAGACTTTGGTGACTATTAAACTAGCACTACTGTATATGAAACAAACATTTAGACCTTTCCTCTTTTATGTTAATAGTCTAATGATGAACATGTTAGCAAAAAGCATTTTGCTCAAAATTCTGTTGAATAAGTAAAGCCTCACACAGCCACAAGCAGGGCAGTGGATTATTAGTCTGGTTCCTTTTTTCCCCCCTTCCTCTTTCTCCACTAAGAGCTGTCCTGTTTCTGCCCTCCAATCCCCAGAGATGACCTCATTCAAACTGAACAGCTACTCATCTGGAACTTTTTACAGTAAAGTACTACAGATGTTTAGAAAAGGGAGACTTTCAGATATGAAAAAAACTTCAATAGCCTAAAGATTCAACTAGTCCCGGTTTACTAATGGGTAGAAAGAGTTCAGAGCTCCTGTTTTCTTTTGCCAGTGTTGGAACTGAAGTACTGTACTTATGTACAAATTTGAGGTGCTGTTTCCATCCATTACGATATATACTAGTTTCTTTTAGGATATAAAATCATCCAAAAGATATAGCCACCAATACGACGGCTAGTCACAGTGTAAGCTGCCAAAAGTGGACAAACTGAGGTCCACTTCAATTTGCCAAAATTGATTTAGAATGAAGCTTCAGTGTGAGTACATTACAAGTAACAACAATCCCATTCAGTGTTTAGTAAAGTTTTACATGTTGGACTAGTATTTTACATCAGCCAAATGACTTAAAGGTACATGGATTTCATTACTGCCCATTGACCTTTACTCTCTTTAATATGCAGTCTTAACATTACTGACACCAACAAATAGATTCAGAATGGAATGTTTACTTTGACTGATTACATACTGTATCTCATGCCAGTTTTATTCTCAGCCGATTCTCAGACTGACTGGAAATCATATTTGCATAACATTTAGTCACTTTACTGTTTTTTTTTCACCGAACATTGTGAAAAGGACATGCTAGTGCAACAATAAGTACGACTCACATACAATCAAATGACAGTTGTATAGGGGAATAGATTTAGCATGTTTAGATGTTGGTAGTGCTAAAAGAGGAGGAAAAATTTAGATTGCCCTGAGTGTACTGGTGGCAGAGCCAGGCGTCATACTTTGGAGTAGTGCAGCAGTCGGGAAGTAGTGCATGTCTTTATACATTACAGGGCATTTAGGCAGGTGGATGCAAAACCAGAGATGACTTTGTAGGCAAGCATTAGTGATTTGAATTTGATGCAGGCTGCTACAGGTAGCCAGGTAGGGTAGCAGGTTGAGTCAAGTAAGGCCTGATTTTTCTTATGTTAAAAGACACAAAGCATCATGACCGAACAACCAAGGCAACGTGATCAGAGAAGGTTAACGATCATTACTCTCACAAGAGAGTCGATGCTGAATTTGTATTAAGTGGGCTACAGCAAAAAAAGTAAAAGCGAAAGTCTTTTAATAAAGAATGTTTTAGATTTTCACCCCACACAGTATGGAATATAAAGACAGATAGTTTCTTCCAGTATTAAGGAAGGTCAGTACAAGAAGGGGAAAAGGACATGAGTGAAAGGGAAGGCTGGGAGACAGGCGACAAGCAAAGAAGTTATGTAGTGTCCTCAGTTGACAGTAGAGACTTGTCAATAAGATGTTACCCATGATGCAAAGTGACAGTGAGCTATGGTTATATTTAGCACAGAAAACAACTCCAGCAGAATTTTGGCTTGAGTCAGGACTGAACTTACGTTGAAACACAGCTTAGCTGTCATGTGTGTAGTACTTGAAAGTTGAATTTGTGGTGCTTTGTCAAATTTTAGACTTTGGAGGTGCATCTTCCAGGAAGTAACTAAGCTTCTAATACTGATGTACAGAGCAGCCAAAGAACGACAATCACTGACTGAGCAGGGCGACAAACAGGGCTCAAATAAATTGGTTTGTATTAGCATCCATGTACAGAACATACAGAGAAAGAGCAACAGAGAGGAGGCAGACTGCTTCCCTCCACTCCATTACAATAGTAATTAACAGCAGATAAGCAGCCTGATGGAACCCGTTCAGTCCGATTACACATGGTAATGACCTCCACTCCCCTTGTGCTTCACTTATTATTTTTTACTATCTTCCTCTCAAAATGATAAAGAAACCTCATTTATGATTTCTACACTGCTTCCTGTGTCTGGGAAATTGATTTATCATTTAGGAGAAGCTGTAAAAATGTAAAGGGATTGCCTCCTACTCACAAAGCATTTCTACTGTGGAGATGAATACAAAGCAAGGAGAGCTCCTTTTTTGGGCTTGCTGGACAAAGCAGAGGACAGCTAAACAAAGGACAAACAAAAGACTCAAGGCTTGTGACTTCAGTGCTACATGACTGTATTACCGGATTATGTTTTACAGCCACAGTAGCTGGATTCTGTAACCCTGAAGTCACAGAAGGAAAGGCACAGAGACATGAATAATTTGCTAATCTGAAAAGCTTCAGATATACTTGAGGATATAGTCTTAGTATCATTTCCTAAAATGAGTGAAGAAAGTCTGCCAGTACAGCGAGACCATTTCAACTGGAGTCTAACCAAAATAACTGATTTGTAAATGGGGGAGTTTGAATAATTCACTGTAGAGAAACAAAGTGTGTTTGGGGACAACTACTAGATTTTGACAGTGGAAGTGTTCGAAGTGTTCAGGTTTACGTTTATAGTCGGAGTAGTATTCAGTCGCATTCCAGTGGGCTTTGGTTGTAACAGTCTATGCAGAGAGCAAAGAGGCAAAACACATCTGCCAAAATGCAATGTCAAAACCAACTGGCTATCGCCTTACTACGATTTAGCCTTTAATTAGCTATATTCAAGAATCAAGTTCTTATTGGACTACAGAGGAAGTCTTGAGGATGTCAGTCATCCTTTTCCAGGATATCTACTGGTTACAATGATCATTGCCCCCAGAGGCTGAATCGTTATCGCACAATAGCCAATTGGTTCCAAGTTTGAAGTTCAGTTAGCAGATCAGTTTGCCAGACATATGTGCATTCAGTATTCATGTCTCCACACTATTTGTATTTGTCTTCAATATACAGAACAGTTGATCTGTATATAGCTGTTGTATGTTGTTGGTCATTGATGCTTTTTATATGTATTTATATTTTCAGCTACTTGTATGAACATAATACAAGTTTGGCTCTGTTTTCCATATTTGCAGCTGAAATTGTATTTATATCTTTCAGTAAATTGTACATTAAGATTAACCAGTCAAAATGCTATACAGTACTTTAGGATTTGTGATTTGTAGTCAGTGTGCTAAAACATCTAAACCATATATGGTCCTCAATTACAGACAAACCTGATGACGAGGACATCTTTTACAGTGTAATACAAGTCACGTGACTTAACTTAGGAGTCCTAACCACAAGATTTTACTAGCTTGTGTCTCTTTTAATCCATAAGATTTCCTCATTCTTTTGTCTGATGAGTTGCATTAGTATGGACTTCTGGTCCTGAAAGTGCATGTGGGCGAGTATGTATATATGATTACACTGAGCTGGAGCTGAAATGGAGGACAAAGGTGCTTTACCTCACATGACTGCATCACACACACACACACACACACACACACACACACACCGTAACCGGGTCATTCAGTAGTATGGCTTGGCTATCATGCAGAGGATTGTGGGTAGGGACACACACAAAAGCTGGCGTGTGCATAAACAGTGAGACAGCAGAAAATACGAGTGAATGTCAATGTACACATTGTATCATTATCCAATCATGATTTTGGGGAAAATATCATCCCCTTCCCTTTCTGCACAAAGAAACATCATCACAGAAACTTTATAATTTGAAGGAAGTCTGTCTGCTGCTGTCTCTTTACATGCAGTCACATTTTGGCAAAAAGACTCTGACATGACCAAATTGACAAAGGGACACTCATCCCTTCAAGCTTGGAAAAGAGAATCATTTCCAAGAGCGAGAGAGAACGTTAGCTCGGCTGTCACAGCCAATCACAGAGTGTCACGCTCACTCAGGACAAGAATACCGAACAGGCAATGGCAGGGAATCAAGCAGCCAACCAAACATTAACCCGCAGGAGTTGAACACACAAAGCAGTGGACAGTCAGTGGGCCTGATTCACACGCCATCTGAGACAAAGTGTGCACCAAAAAAAGCCCTCAAGTCTTTAAAACTCTGTAGACGATGCAGTCAACATGGCCCTCCACTTAATCTCGCAGCTCTAGGACTACTCAAGAACCTACGGCAGGATCCTCTTTGCGGACTTCAGCTTTCCCTTCACAAACATCATCCCAGTTTTGCTACAGCATAAACTCTCTGAGCTGAGTGTGCCTGATTCTGACCATCAGCACCAGATCTTCACAGGGCTGAGTCCACCAACAGCTGCACCTGCAGTCATCAGTCCATTAAGCTCCTGAAGTTTGTGGATAACACCACCCTCAATGAGCTCATCTCTGGAGGGGAGGAGACAAATCCAGCTACAGGAGGACCAGGTCTGGTGACCTGGTTCAGACAGAAAAACTTGGATCTCAGCACTCTAAAGACAGTTGATGGTTGTGCACAGGTCAGAAGAACCTGACTGTATTATCCTGTTTCATTCCACATGCTGGGCAACATCATCACCCAGGACCTGAAGTGGTCATCAAAAAAGCCCAGCAGAGGATGTACTTCTTGCAGCAGCTGAAGAAGTTTAACCTACCAAAGACAACTTCTACACCTCCACCATTGAGTCCATCCTCTTTTGCTCCATCACCATCCGGTCGGTCTGCTGCCACTGCCAAGGTCAAGGGTACATTGCAGTGCACATTCATTCCACTAAGAATGATTGGATGCAATCTGCCATCTCTCCAGGACCCTGAGGTGTAGATCATGATCAAGATTGTGGCCGACACCTCTCATCCCGGACACAAGCTGTTGGCATGCTGCCCTCCAGCAGGAGGCTACAGTCCATCAGGGTCAAAACTTCACGATACAAGAACAGTTTTTCCATCAACAGATGACCTCATCAATAAGCTCCAGGCCCCCACCTGACACTTATACCCCCACCCCACCCAGATTTACACACCTAAATTTATGTGTCCCATTAACACTCTCCTGCACATCGCAAACATTCTTTAGACTTCATACTGTGAACTTTGCACAATCCTTGTATGATATTACATGCATTAATATTTCATGTGTTATTGTTAATCAATGCCTGCTTGACTTGCAGTATGTTCTGTAATCTTTATATTTTTCATATTACCTTTGTAGTAAACCTCTGTCTCTGTCTCTCTCTCACCATCACCACCACCATCTGTAAACATACATGTGTCATTAATGCATGTTACTAACTAAATTTCTTCCCTGGAGTTTCTCTGCTCTCTCGTCCAGCAGGTTCTCATGGATCGTGGCTGCTGCTGTGGTCCTGCATGACGTCCACTACATTTATTATTACTGTCATTATTGTTACCATATCTCCATTACAGTTTATAGTTAGTTAATGATTTGCTGCTGCTGTGCATCTGTGTCTCTCTGTCTCTATCACAGGTTCCACTGCTACTGTAATCATTCTATCATTCATTGTAATTCATTGTCATTCTATCATTCATTGTAATTCATTGTCATTTTATCATTCATTGTAATTGTACAATATGTTTGTGTTGATTTGTTCTGTACACGTGACATCCATTGCACGTCTGTCCGTCCTGGGAGAGGGATCCCTCCTCTGTGGCTCTTCCTGAGGTTTCTTCCACATTTTTTCCCTGTTAAAGGGTTTTTTGTGGGCAAGTTTTTCCTCACTCAAACCGAGGGTCTAAGGACAGAGGTGTCACTCCCTGTACAGTTGTTATTGTTATGCGCCAGTTTTATAAAGCCTACACTTTATTCATTTAATATCAGAAGCTACTTGATCCATAAATGTCAAAGTGCTAGGCTGTCTTGGGATACATAAAATAGATTTTTTTCCATTCAAATACACTCAGTTGCCAGATTCTTAGGCCCTCAGAGCTAAAACTAATTCACTCTAATCTACCAGGCCTGCATTCAAATTTGCTGAAACAGTTCCAAAAGGGCATGGATTCGCTTTGAAGACTAGTTTGTGGTGTTGTTGAATTGCATTGCGGTATACAGAGAGGTGTTTGTTATTTTGCCCACTCTATTTTTTATCAATAAAATGCAATCAACCTGTCAGATGAAAAGAAGCATGTATGGCTAAATGTGTAATTTACTGAAGTGCTCATGTTAATTAAGACCATTGTCATTCTTTGAATAAAAAACAGTTACAGGAGACAAATGAGTAAGGAATTTTGAAGATTAAAAAAATAATAAATAAATAAAATAAAATAAATCACTTTCCCCGACTTTCCATTTAAGTGAAATCTGTTCCCCTGCTAACTATCAAACTAATGGGACCAAAAATAAAACCTCCCTGGCAGAGACAGACATATACAAGAAAATCTATGTTTCTTTGTAACGAGCTGAAGGCTCACCAGGCCCACCATCTAACATATGTTTTAACAAGGTTACACAACTTGGAAACAAAGTTTCACTGATCCAAATCAACTCCTCTTACCTCGAACTCTCACTGCAGAATGCTTTCACCCAGCACATTTTAAATCCTCTCTCTGCAGTTCACCTTTTTCTGTCTCACTTGGTATAATTGCAAAAATTGGACCAGACCACATTACGCGCTCAGACGTTTTCATATCCTATGTACACATTTGATGAAATATTGTTGGTAGGATCCTTGTCTTAAATCTTCACAGACAAACTGGCTTTAGAATAGCTCCATAAATCAGAATGTAGCAGCGGATGTATAGCCATACAGAACACAATGATGAGTACGGCTGTCAAATTTGTAATCAACCTCAGTGCTCCATGGTAAACAGAATCTAAATCGTGAAGGCAGCATGTCTATATGTAATGGCTCCATAATCACATACAGAGAGAATTGTGGCAGAGGCCTTGCCTCAAAGACAAAAGCAGAACATATTTCTAAATTGAAAGCTTTGACTTATTTTGTTTTTACACCAATTGTGCAACATGAGGTTTGAAAATCTGCACCATGCAAAGCTGAACTTGGTGTCTTAAGCATTTTATTTCAAATCATTCAGTCTATTTTAAATCATTTTGAGAGGCTTTGTCTGGTACGAAACTGGCAAAACTGGCAGTTCTGCAAAAAGCCACTTGAGGCTGGCTCCAGAAGTGAGTCAGTCTCCATAAGTCCCCATGTTAAAGTGTCCAACTTCACAGCAGAAATAAACATGTTTACAGCCTGGTACAAAAAAAAAAAAAACAGTTTTGGTCTCTGTAGCTAATTTCACTGTTCATCACAACTGTACTGAGGGTGAATTTATATACAACTCACTTGTTCAAACTGTATTAAGGCTTAAAGTCATAAATAATTAAGAGTCTAGCTGCTTTGATTGACAGGTAGTTGCTATCCCAGGTGGCTTGTTTGAGCAACAAGGCTTCATTCAGCCTGCCTCAGCTCCACCTATGCTTCATGTCTTTGCCCAGTTTTAGACAGCGGCAGCCAGAGCCACCACATACTTTAGAACCTGTGGGTGACGTCAAGGATATGACTTCCATGTTTTAAACAGTCTATGCCTAGAACCTACCCATGGTGGAAACATGTTAATTATTATTTAGAGAGGTTTATTTGAGCCCTTTGATGGGCACGTGTCTGTATAATTCAAAAACCACTAAACCAATTCAACAGCTCTTCATCTTTGCGCGATGCACATTATGAAAAGCTTCAGGCAGGTTGATGAAGAGCTAAACAGTGGTGGCCTTCATCCAAAGATGCACTGATGTCATTAATTACCTTTATTGCAGCTGTACTTGAACGCTGTTTTTTTTTATTGATAGATCAAGCAGACATCATTAGTGGTTAAATATATATTCCTCAGTTGTTCAGTGATAAGAGCTTCCCACTCATCACACTGTTAAACTGACAGGCGACCTCTGAAAAATGTCACGTAACACCCCCACAGAAATAAGTTCAACTCTAATGGCTTCCCCTAATGGCGGAACTCTTCATCATTATGTTTCAGTACTTCACACATCCAGAGGCCAGCTCCTTCTTCAAAGCGCTGACTAATTAATAAGTAAGAATGAGCTTCTTCTCCAAGATATTGACATGAGGTGTGTAAGATGTGCAGGAAGAGGAGGCAGATGAATGCAATGTCACCCAACACACAAAGACACTGCAGAGAAAATGATTCGTTCATTCTCTTTCATGTGCACAGTAAAAAGTGCACATGAATCTGAAGCCGCAATACATGACCCTCAAGTCTGTCAGAGCAAATTAAGTGATGAAGGAAACTATTGTAGGATACCGTGACCGAGACACAGACAGTTAAATTAAGAAAGAAATCTCATCATTAGTCATAGCTTCATTAATGAAGGCTACTCAAAAGTAAGTATGGAGGCACATTCAGGGGATATATGTCTAATGAAGAGGGGGATCTGTGGTTCTACTTTTGTCTTAATGAGAAACTTCTTGTGAGTACAGAAAGATGAACTATTAACAGCTAATTTGTCTTCACATTGAAGAGTAGGCATTGTAGTTAATATTAATATTTTTTACATGTGTAAAACCATAGCTAACTAATCAGTCATCATTTGATTAATTGCTATTGAGAGATTCTGTCAATGTCGTTTCAGTTACTGCAAATATTATATTATGTATGTCATTTATAGTCTGTGCAACTGCAACAAATTTTTTACTGCACCTTTTCCTGTCATATTTCATGGAAAACCTTTACTTATTCTGTATTTTAAGTGAACCATACAAAATGTAGTAGTATTTTATATTAGAGACTTAATTGTACAGTAAAACAGGGTTGAATAATTCTTGTCAATTATAAAACACGATTTCTTTTGATGAAAAAAACAAACAAACTGGTACTTATACAGTGAAATATGGAATAAAACGGTAACTTTAAATGTGAAATCACTAATATCAATAATATATTCTGTTAACATTCTGTTAAAACATAAAATGTAATGTCTTGCAGAACACACACACAAAAAAAGAAGAAGAATCTGCAGCCATGGTAACAGAACTAAATTTAATTTTGCATTTTTTTTTTCTTTCTGAAACATTAAGTGTGTTCTCAGAGTTTACTTTCCATCCAGGTAGACAGCATTATTCCAGATCCAAAAAAACATTATTTCTCTTTTTTTTTTTTTTTTTTTTTTTTTTTTTTTTTTTTTTTTCAGTATATTACATACAAAGATTTCACTTGGGCTCCCTATTTGGACATAAAAGAACTGGGCAAATTAAAATGTTGACCTGATGATGGCACCACATAAAACATCGAGGGATCATTAAAATTCTTACAATATATAAAGGGAGACATGAATGTTGGTACCAAAAGTTTGTGGCATCCAAATTTGACACGAACGTCAGTGGTGCAAGAGGAAAAGTCAGGGGATGACCAAAGAGTTTGGGATTCATCATCTGGTAACCACAAATGTCCTTGAGAATTTGTACCAACCCATCCAATGGTTATGCTGATATTGCCACTGTTTTGCTTTTCTTGCACTAAAAGCAAGCGTGTTCATGTGTGTGTGTGTGTGTGTGTGTCTGCAATGAGATGGGATTATATATTTGAAGGGTATTTGAAAGATATCTGCTTTTATTCCTTTCCCTAAATCGTCTTCTGTGCACTCCAGGAAACATCAATCAAACCGGTGTTGGTTTATTCATTTTACAAATGTCGAATCAGGTTTTTTACAAATAATTCATGCAGACAATCATGAATCTAAACACACACACACATCTCGTCTATCATACTGCAGCTGGTCAAGAGAGCTGACTTTTCAAAGATGTGATGTAACCATGTGAAACACTCTCTTGTCCAATCGGCTTCCACGACGAGCACCTCCAGAAAAAGTTCATCTTCACACAAGAGAGGAGACCCATCACTGATTCGAGACAGACGGCATGGGACAACAAGATTAGAGGAGAGAAACGAGGGAGGGCATGAGAAGAGGATGAGGACGGCCTAGAAAACACAGCACAGACAG
This sequence comes from Protonibea diacanthus, assembly GCA_028641955.1. Classification (NCBI taxonomy): domain Eukaryota; kingdom Metazoa; phylum Chordata; class Actinopteri; family Sciaenidae; genus Protonibea; species Protonibea diacanthus. Next base: position 4,599,852 of record CM053980.1, on the reverse strand, counting down.
TAAGAAACACAATGATGAAAGAACAAGTGGAAGGAAGGGAGGGAGGAGAGTGATGGGAAAGGAGGGATGGGAGTGTGATGGATGGTAAGATCAAGAGTGGAACAATAAGCAAGAGTCACTTTGTTTAATGCCGCCTTCATGAAAATTGGAAACATCCTATTAGCAATATTATAAATGCCTGAGGAATAATCCAATAAAAATGATTATTAATGCTGGTTTGCTGTAAACAAATATATTCTCACTGCCACTGCCTTTCACAAATACGGAAATGAGATTACAATCCTACAGTTAATGGAGTGCCAAGTCTTAGCCACAGTTATGATAGGAAGCCTCTAGAATTTGTATAGAAGTATGCAGTGGATGTATGATATGGATGACGGAATTATGGGGGTGAAAGAGCACAGGGGAAGAAAAAGGAGGTCATTATGCTAGCGTCTGTATACATATGTTAAATCTGCTTTAGGCACCATTGCAGTTCATTGACCCCAAGCAGCACCAAGCAATGGTATGAAGATCTTCCAGAAAACGTGTTTGACATCAGTATCCTGCAAGTCTTGGCAGCAAATGTAGACATATTTGGCAAATGCAGCTAGCTCTGCACAGTGTACATAATTACTTGTGTTGGTACAAAACAAGTAATTATTGTTGGTGTTCCTTTGTATTTAGTACCTTTTTTATCAAAATGAGTTTGGTAATGTGATTCATTCATTGGAGGCTACTCCACCTGACAGTTTTAACTTCAGCTCCTAGACTAATTAACTAACTAAACATTAACATACTGTTGTTTACCATCTCCACTTTATCGATGACACTGACATGTTCACATGATCATCATATGATTTTTGGCAGCCACAATGGAGAATATAGTATTCTCTTTTTTTCTTAGAGCGAGATGAAAACACCAATACAACTCTCATGTCTGTTTACCAAATAAAGAACTAGAGTCTGTGGGTAATTAGCCTAGCTTAGCCTTAAGACAGGACGCAAGGGGAAACAGCTAGCCTGTTAAAAAATGTGTTCCAACTCATCCAGATATCAGCAATTATTAAGTTGTATCTCTCTTTTTCACAAGTTGAGACTACAAATTTATGTTTCTCAAGGAAGTTGTGTGCTGGAGGTGTTTGCTGGTGACCAACAGCAGGGTGCATTGATTTGTCTTTTTGTTGTCATATTGCCAAAGCAACACTATGGTACCAGCACATAGCTGGAGATCAGATTGGGCAGATGGACTGCTCAACAAGAAATATACAACACCACGCACTGGATTATTGTGTGGTCCTTGGCTAGCTGTTTCCCATTGGCTCCAGTCTTTGTGGTAAGCTAGGCTAAACACCCCCTGACTCCAGCTTTCTCTGTGACACACAGACATGAATGGCATTGATCTTCTCATCTCAATTCATGTTCAACTGGTGTTTTAAGTGAATACAATTGATTTGGTAAAAACACGCTCAGACAAATCTAAAAAGGTCAGCAACTAATGACTCTCCCTTCAGCAACTTGAAAAGCTTCTGTAACTGGCTGATGATAAGGTACAGGGCTGGCCCAAGATGGTGATTTCTAAGATGATTTCTAAGATTTCTAAAATACTTATTCTGTTGACCGGGAAGTCTTCCACTCCACCCTGCTTTGCAAATTGATTCAGGGAAATGTTGTGTTCTTTACAGATGTGCAATAGATTTGTTAGAAGATGAGGTCCTTTGTTGGCAAAGTGTCACATCTATATGACTGAGTATGGTTTTTGATTTTATTCATTTATTCGTGTCATTTTACCTTCCTCCTGAGACATTAATATTGCAATTACCTTTTCTTGCAAAAACAAGGTTGTGTCCTTAGCCCATTTCTGTTCACCCTGTATACCAATGACTGCACCAGCCTCTCACCTGCCACTACATATGTTGAAGTCCATCAAATACCTCAGACTCACCCTAGACAATACACTGAACTTCGATCATCACACCACTGCCATCCATAAACGCTGCCAACAAAGACTCTACTGAACAAAAGCATAGTCCAACTCGTTATTCTCTACAGTTCTCTACAGTCTGTTCCTACAACATGTTAACTGCCTCAAATAGGAACATACTGACACGCATCACACACCACACCTCCAAAATCATTGGTCTTCCCACCCCCCACCTCTCAGACCTCAACAATACAGCCATTGCACAAAGAGCACTCAGTATAGCACACGACCCCAGACACCCCTCCAACTCATCATTCATACTGCTTCCATCTGGACACAGATTCAGGACCCTGACCTGTAAACGTGCTCACTATGGCAGGAGCTTTGTACCCTCTGCCATAGCATCGCTCAACAAAGCACCCCGGTATCCACTACGGGCAGAAGCTATGCAAAGGACAGGGAGAGATAAATGTGATCAATGTGCTGTATTGAATGTCTATTCTTGTGGTTATGTTATGGTGTTTCTCTGTATCTTTCTATATATATATGTATGTTTGAGGCTTTGTACAGACTGTGGTAACAAATTTCCTTGTAAGAATAACAAAGTACCTATCTACAGTATCTAAATATGTGGATACATAGAAGAGATCTGACTCTAGCTTTAAGGTGGGCCAGGCTAACAAACTGAGCTTCCTCAGCACTTGTTTTCAGATATATGCAGTTGTTTGTCCATCAGGAAACTCTGTAAATCACAGAGTGTTGATGTGAAACAGCTGGAGAACATCAGGACGAATACCAGAAAACATTTTTTTTTTCCATAAAACATGATCCACTTTCTCCAGAATCAGTGAAATAGCAAAGCGATGTCAGAGTCAGCACAGAGCGGCCTTTATGCAACCTGAGAGCACACACATGAATCTCCTCCATTCATTATCTTGTGATGAATCATTTTGTGCTTGCTTTCATTCAATTAGAAAGAGTAGCTGAGTAGTAGCACGTGTTTATGGAATGTTTTTTATTTAAATGTGATTTTTTTTTAACTCTGCTTTGATTTCCACTGAACTGAGCACAGTCACTCTCTCTCTCTGTTTACCTTCAGAGTAAGAACACAAGTGAATTATTCTGTGTTTGGAAACATTGGATTGCAAAAATGTTTTCCTCAACTTCAACCTCAGGTAATTCATCTGAAAACAAGGACACACCAGCCACATCATTTAAAGTACAGAAGCGTGATATACTGTCCAGCAGCTCCACACGCTACCTGTTACTAGACTTTCATGGTGAGGGATGTTTTGGCAAAGTTGCCAAATGTGTCAACTTAACAGCAGGAGACGGAGTGGCAGAGAAGATCCACAAAGAAAACAAAAAGCACGTCATTCACAAGGAGTTGGAAATGCTATGAATAATCAGGACTCTGGATCCAGACAAATCCAACATCATAAAATTTCTGGATGATTTCAAGTTCAACAACCACTCTTACATGGCATTTGAGAAACTCGACAAGAGCCTGTGGGACTAGATGTTTGAGAGAATGTTGATTCCATTTACTCTAAATGAAATTCGTCCTGTAATCCACCAGTTTATGGTAGCATTTGATGCCTTGAAGAGTATCGGCGTCATACAAACAGACTTAAAGCCTGATAATATCATGTTTGTGAATCACAGGGATCAGCCTTTTAAACTCAAACTCATTGACTTCGGTGTGGCCGGACAAGTGAGTGAAATGGAATGTTGTTGCAGCCTCTCTCATATCGGGCTCCAGAGGTGACCTTAGGCCTCCCTCTGACTGAAGCCATTGATATATGGGGAGTGGGATGTGTTATGGCCATTATGTACTTTGGTCATAACCTCTTCCCCGAAAACTCTTCTCTACCTGCTGGGTCAGCCAGAAAACCATGTGCTGAGTGCTGGAGAATACAACTCAGCATATTTTAGCAAGACAGACGACTCCAGCAGTCCAGGATGGAGACTGAAGTCCCCAGTACAAAGAGGCAACAGGTGCCCGAGCCAATGTTACACATACAATTTCGGCCTGGCAGAAAATTTGGAGGATGCCATAAAAAGATACCGAATGATAAGAGACAATGTTGTTTACGAAGACAGGATGGCATTTCTAAGCCTCCTAAAGGCTTGTCTACATCTGGATCCTGAAAGGAGAGTCACTCCCAGGGAATCTTTGAAGAACTCATTTATGTCTTAGAAATTCTTCTCAAGTTTGAAGAGGAGTGGTTTCCCACTTTAAAGAGGACTAAGCAACAAACCATCACTTTCTACCGGACATGACCTGCTCTATTTAAACATGAGCTCACACGGACTTTATACTTTACCCCTAAAGGGCAGGGTTAGGGTAAAGTAGCTTATGCTAAGCACATAAGCCTTAGCTCTAAGGTGTAGCGTATCTTATAATTGTTATGCACTGAGAAGTGAATATCTTTGTGAAAAATGTTCCACTCAAAACGTGATGGTCATTTTCTGTGTGAATGTTTTATGTTTTTTTAGAGAGGTTGGAGTTTTCACTTCAGTTTTCACCTCTCATCAAGTCCAGTTGCCTCAGATTGAACTCCGATTCTCAGTCCTCTAACGTACGTTCAAACTGTAGTGATCATGACTGCATGTGACCTCACAGACAGTGAATCCTTAAAGGTGACGGCTGAAACTTGAAAACTGTCTTAACTGACAACAGTTATGTCTTTGACCTGATTGGTCAGCTGGCCAAACGAGTCTGAAGTTAAAGATCCTGCAGCTGGTTACCATCAGCACCAGGTGAGAGCTGAGTGGATCCTGTTTGTCTTTTACTTCAATAGCTTAAGCACAAAGTAGGAAGAGAGCGGAATGAAAAGGATATGAAAAGGCAGGAGGAGAGGAGAGCAGTTAATTGAGGGCAGCAGAAGATGAGAATTATACAGCGTGAAAAGAGAAATGGAGGGAGAGGCGAGGATTTGGATGAGAACAACAAGAATCAAATGTGTGAACCCATTTGCAGCACTGTATTCTGGCTGCATCTACCATCTGATGTTCTTAATAAAAGGTTTATGCACAAGTGGTCACAGACAGAGCCTTTATTTCTGTGGAAAAGGGTGAAGTGATAATGCAACTTCATGTGGAATTAGCTCCATCCCAACAATAACAAAACATCTTAATATTCTCAATTTGTTGTCCAGGTGGCGTCGCGTTGGATTATTTATTCATGAATTTCCTTGAGAACATTCAGACTCATTAATTTTGGGAAGAAGATATGAGCACAAACAACTGGCACTTCGACGATACACTTTTTGGATGCCAACTAGCAAGGTCCACACTCGTGTGCAGCGGTGCTCAGACAAAGATCTCTCTTTCATATTTGTTAATTCATTCCCCTTTTGTCTCTGTCTGTTCATAGAAACCCACAGCTTTAGATTTATTGCAATTTCTTTGCAAAAGTTGAATCATTTTAAACTGCTACGCTTCACCTGAATCCATCCCTCCTATTTTCAATCAATAGCATCTTTCCATTGACTTTGTGTGCAATGTGTGGTTTCATTTTTTTTTTTCTGAATACAAGTTATGAGTTATTTTAAGAACTGTTCGTTTGCTAGACGGAAACACAAATCAGCCAGAATGCCACTCATGAGTGCTGTTGCAATAGGTGTGGTGCAGCAGTGCAGTGTACTTTGCAAGGCAAGTACTGCCACAGCAGTAAAAAGAAAGATAATGAGATTATACCTTTCTGGGTTAAGCTCTCCAATGAACCAGTTTACATATAAACAGTCTATATAATGTCATACTCTCCCTGCACTCTACACCCCTTTTGGACAAATGTTAGAGTTTGACAGCATGTTTGAGTCAGTCTGTCAAACAGATTTTGATCTTCCAAAGCTCTGTGACAGAAAATGTCCAAATCTCAGGACATAAAGACACTGTTCCAAGAGCTGAGGATACTGATAGATATGATTCCACAGGGCACGACTATGGCAACCATTTCACAACTGTGGATCCTTCAGATTATCTAACATCTGATTGGATAGCACAAAATGGTTCCCAGATGGTTTGTTACACAGAACCCTCTGAGAGGTTATTGTTGAAAATAGTTTGGAAGAGGGTTGGCGCTTTCGAAATAAGGTGATTGAATAAACCGCCTGCCTGTCCCAGTCACAGGCAAACATCAGCTACAACATCCATCCAGAAAAGCCTTCAGTGTTCAGTGCTCTTCTCTGATACAACTCATGCTAAGAGCATCTAAGCCAGGGGTGTCCACACTTCAATACTAACATTTTTAAAATGAAAAAAAACACCAATAAAAGTTCCATACAAATGCACTGTTCTCTAACAGTTTTGTGACATATCATTGCCTCTCAGCCTTCTCAGAAAGACCCAGCTCCTGGGTTGTTTGTTCAAGGATTGGTTTACCCACATTGCTAAAAATGAATATGTTTTCTGTTTCTTGCCTTTAGAGGTATCTAGCCGTGCAGATAGATTTGGTCTTATTTGCCTCTGATGATTTTGCTTCCACCCACATACACACTTCACAGCAGACATTTTGACTTGTTGATGTGGAAACAGCACACAGCAGGTGCAATCAATAACTTAACAAATACATTCTATTTAGGTGTTCCATTTCTAGTGACCCTTTATTGGGTCACATAGCTTGCTGGGACCTGAAATGGAACTGAGCCCTTATTCAACATATTACTTACAGCAAGGTCCAAAACTCTGGACCACATTGAAAGTCTCCAGTATTTTCATATAAATGTGGAAATGATCAGAAGATTTGAGCATTTAGAACTAAGTGAAAGCATCAGAAGTGAAATTGTTATTCTTGGCAAAGAGGGTCTTTCTCAGCTTCAAATCATGGTTAGACTAGAAAGGTTCAAAGTTTCTGTGAGGGCAGTGCATGAAACTCAAACTCATTGCAGAAACAGGATCAGTTATACACAAAGAAAGGATCAGGCTGACGAAAAGTCACCATCAGATCATCCAGGTCAGTTCCCTTAAAGAAAAAAAAAAGATTTTCTAAATAAAGAACGGAAGACTCCAATCAGCAAAAGTTCTGTTCTGTGTTGTTTGTTAACGTTTCGTTCACTTTCAACGAATCTTTTATGTGACTCAGGAGTGATGAGTCGTCTCAGTGAGTGATTCATTATTCTTCACACTTGGTCAGGACAGGAAACAGAAATGATTAGTTCACGACTCAACTATGCGTCCTCAAAAGGTTGAGTCTCCTGTTCATTTGACACGTGCCAGCTGTAGAGGCTCAGCTGCAGGGCTGCGGGCTGAGCAGTGAGCACAACGACATGATTTGTTCGCAAGTAGCAGTTCATAAGTATAGATCATCTAATTTGTTGTTTCGTTCATTTGTCACGTGACACCCAACATACGTTACTCTTTCTTAAAATCTGGAACTTTTTAAAATTACAATGATTTGTTGTTGTGATGCTCTATAGTTTGTAATTTATCGTGGGCTGGTCTGGTTGTCATGATTTGTTAATTTGGAATATGAGATTGAAGTCTGGGGTGTTTTGCCGACACTGTAGTTGGGACACCTGCACTGAGGTGACGTAACTATAACCGAAATTAAAGTAGCACTTCAATGTCAGAGACATGCTACACATCTCAAGATTCAAGATCTCTTTATTGTCATTTCACAGCACTGTAAAACCAAATTACCAGCAAAAAAAAAAAAAAAAAAAAAAGCAAAAAAGTAAAAAAAGATTAAAAACACCACCGAATATACGGAGGCCCCGAAGTGACATGAAAAAAAAAAATAATGATGAGGAAAAAAAAAAAGCAAAAAAGTAAAAAAAGATTAAAAACACCACCGAATATACGGAGGCCCCGAAGTGACATGAAAAAAAAAATTAATGATGAGGAAAAAAAAAAAGTATTGCCCTGTTCAAGTGGACCCCCACCCCCCAGCAGGCAGCTGGTTTGTCCTGTTGTCATGGCGACCACTGTAGTCCAGAGGAAGTCTGGGCAAAGTTGCTACAGTTTAACGGGATAGTTGTTACAACTTTACTAGTGTGTTTATCTCTTTGTGTGTTTACAGATACGTGTGTTGCATCAAAATACACCCCATAACAGCTGAAACAACAGCATCTGATTTCAGTGTGTGACATGTAGCTAAATAATAACTGTGAACATCATCACAATTAAGTTATCATTTTGAGATGTAAATCAATAAAAAAAATCAATCATTAAAGACTCCTAGACATGTTTCAAGGTGTAGCCTATATAAAATACTTTTCTTTGAATAATAGACTAATGTGACTGATATAGTTTTCATGCCCAAAAAGTTAAATTATCTTGTTAAAATCCTTTTCCCTCATTAAAAAAAAAAAAATCCAGAATCAAGAAATATATAAATATAAACATTTGAGTGTAGGAACAATATGAAAAACACATTTTTGAGTGGAGGGGGAAAATCGATAGACTTGGCAGGTAGTGATGCGTGGGTCAGGGCTTCTTTGGTTCAGCACCATGGACAGCGGTGAGAAGCAAGAAGCATTGTGTTTATGTAAATCTGTTCAAACACAAAATAATTGTGTGAACTGAAAAGGAATGACAATGCTGCTTGCTTGCGTGCATGCGGGGGGGGTCGTCTGTTGTGATAGCGGAGTGGAGAGCCAGCAGCTGGATTTTGCAGCCAGGGTCAGTATTAGCAGTGTGTGTATAGACAAACAACAACAACCACAATGACTGTAATTCACTGTGTTATTACATTACAACTTTCAATATTGTAATAACTTCCCACAAATGTAATTACTCAATGAATAATGGTCGTTGCGGTTGTTGTTTGTTTCCCACCAACATGATAAATAGTTAGTAACGTAATAGTTATTACGTTTGTGGGAAATGTATTACATTTGTAGGATTATTGCAACACATCTATCTGTAAACACACAAACAGATAAACACACTAGCAAAGCTGTAACAAGTTTCCTGTTAAACTGTAGTGACTTAGACCGGACTTCCTCTGGACTACAGTGGTCGGCATGACAACGGGACTGGAACCAGCTGCCTGCTGCTTGCGTGCGGGGTGGGGGTCCACTTGAACAGGGTGCACTTGAAAACGTTCGAGCAGCTGGCAGTCAACAAACTCGAGATCTCACAATGCTTTTTTTTTTTTTTTTTTCTCGCCATTTTTTTTTTCTTATGTCACTTTGGGGGCTCCACACAAATAAAATCTTATTATTTATAAGATAAATAAATAAATAAGTCTGATAAGTCTGCACATCTAGTTTACATCTTTGTGGGGAAGGGTTCATATTGCAGCAGAATAATGACCGCTTTGCAAGAAGGACTTGATAACCAGAACTAGAAGAAGGTTTTCCTTACAGTCACATGACCTCAACCCAACATTTATAGGAGTACTTGAAGACTGAAAAAGCCAAGCATTCTGGGAAACCACAAGAAATGCTTTGGAGCATTGTCAGATCATGCTGGGATAACACGGGTCATCAAGTTTTACACACACTTGTGGATTCCTTGCCAGCTGGAGTGCAATCTGTTATTAAAACAAAAGGGGGGACACTGCTGTACATTTGTCTCTTCCCTTCAATGACAAGTTAAAATGTCTGCTGTAAAAGGCAATTTTGTTTGTGGTGCTCAAAGCATTGAAAAATGACATTTAGAAAATTCAACAGCAACATCTCAGTCCAGAATCAGTGTTCGTTCTCTGGGTCACCCACAGACCTCGCTGCCAACACTTTTCAGAGGGACTTTCTTTAGTAGAAAGTAGTTAAAATAAAAACTGTTCACAGCTGCGATGGTGGGTTATCCACAGCAGCTGAGACCTTGTGTCTGTGAAGATGCATTCAGGTGAACTTATAATTATTTATTCATGTTTGAACCTTTAAACAGAGTCCTTTCTTGACATCTTTAGTCTGACCATTTTCTTCACACTTTTAAATCTAGATGAAAATGTAATAAGATAGCTTTAACTTTGCACCTCTGACAGCCTTTTTCAGCTAAATGTAATTGAGCTAATGCCCTTCGATAGAAGCATTTGGTGTGATTCGCCGTTTGAATAACAATCATTCTGTTCACTGCTTAGAGTGTGCCTGCATTGGACCTCTGGCCGTAACAGCATCCTTCACCTCCCTCCATTCACCTCTGCTGTGCTCCTTTCCTTACAAGTTATAGGTACCATTAAAATGCATACACTCTCTCTCACTCACAAACACACTGTAAACCCAGGAAGGGTAGAAGTGCCATTAAATTGTATGGGCTAGTGCCTTGATCCAAGGACAAGCCTGCTGGCCTTTTTACAGCTCAATATGTACCAATCACTCAAGTGTGAGGGTGCATCATCGCTGCCATCTTTGCAATCATCAAGTACGCTGATATAAACTGGGTCACAGAGAGTACAATGTGTGGCCAAGGTTGTTATCATCTTACGCTGATGTACAGAGGAAAAATTGTTACAGGGTTGACATTTAAGCGAGTGAAATGACAACTCACGAGAATGTAAAAAAGTGACACCATGAAAGGGAAGTTTGTCCAAGTAGAGATTAACTGGAGGCTCGGTTCTGCAGATGCTGCATCAGACCATTGTGGGGAAGAGGGAGCTGAGCTGGAAGGCAAAGTTCTCAATTTTCCAGTCCATCTGAGATCCGTCCCTCACCTATGATCATGAGCTTTGGGTAGTGAATGAGATCGCAGATACAAACGGCCAAAAGGAGCTTCCTCTGGGTGGCTGGGCTCAGCCTCAGAGTTAGGGTAAGGAGCTTGGACATTCGAAGGGAGCTTGGTCTAGAACCACCGCTCCTTCACCTTGAAAGGACCAAGCTGAGGCACCTTCTTTTGGAGGTGTTCTGGGCACATCCAACTAGAAGGAGACCCTGGGTCAGACCCAGAACCTGCTGGAGGGACTACAAAGCCCATCATGCCTGGGAACGCCTTGGGATCCTCCAGGAGGAGCTGGAATGCACTGCTGCACGACCCGACCCTGGATAAGTGGAAGAAAATGATGATAACGTCCAAACCAAGCAACTGAAATGGATTGATGTGTTGCACACAACTATTAACTAAAGTAACAGATGTATCCGTGAGTGACATCAGGTATTCATCAAGAACTGAAAAGTTTCCAAAAATCTGCCTCACTAATGAAGGTCCAGATTCATCCCTCCATCATAGCTGGGTTTTACAGATACAGCTGGCCACCTTTGCATGCATGCATACACCCAATGTGGCCACATACACACACACACACACACACAAACAAGCTGGCTGATCTTTCATCAGTCTACATAATTATGTTAGTCCGGGTTAATGCAGATGAATGGAGCCAAACTGTTGTCTGAAAACAAACAACTGAGTCACTGGCATACACATTTGTTTACACAGTACAAATGAGCCCATTAGAAAAGGGTGATTTTTATAACCATATTAAATGGCGATTAAATGGACTGTACCTATGAAATCTCATTAGACCTTGATAATATCTCATTGATCTTTTATAGGTCTGTAGTATCTAAACCTTTTCTTTCACTGTCGGTGGCCAAATTTAAGTATCTGGCAAAAGAAAATGCAAATGAGGGCTTTATTCCACTACTGTCAAGTAAGTTTTAGGCGCTGGTTCACAAGATAATTAAGTAGATTAAGTATCTCCAATTCTCCAGATGGAAAACCAGAAGAACAGAAGGATTAACATTAAAAACAAAAAAAATGATTCCCAGGCAAAATCTACAGTGGCACACAGTTCCAAGCTTACTATCTGCCTCATTCAATAACTGGTGGTATACTCATGCTAGTACAGTATGTGTCACATAAATCAGTCCTAATAGTCATGAAACTTTATTCTTGACCCTGGGAATAGAAACAATCCACATTCAGCATTCAGCATTCAAGCTCAGTACTTTACATTTTTTAGCTAGTACAGGTGGGAACGGTGGTGAAGAATGAGTCAGGCTTGTTCTAATAAGTTTTCAACACACTTTTTGTTCATCTGAGCTTTTGATGACATTATCTTGCTGTGCCCTCTTTCTATGCAACGGTTTAATGACACCAACTAGAGAAATGGCACCAGCAACTGCTTATGTTAATTCTACCAAATGCTTATATTCTAAGTAGTGGATGAAGATGACATTAATTGGTATTTTCTTTTGTGTATCTACAAGAAAACTGGTTAAAAATGGGACTAGTTTTGGATATAAATGTGGCTTATTGCCGCAGATTACCCGTCCATGATTATTTATGAGGGTGATGATCTATGATCAATTTTTACTGCACATGAGCATACAATTATTTTACAATTTGTAATGGACAAGCTCATTTGAGCACATATAAATTGACCTACTGAAGTTTCTATTTTAAGCCTGTACACACAGAGATGAGCCTGATCACACCCCTGGGACACTCCGCACAGGCTGGGAGACGTTTGGCAGGCTTTACTCAAATATTTTGACTTCAAGTGTGTCTCTAAAGATGATAAAGTTTTGTCCAGGCAGAAGTAGAGACCAAAGTTCCACTCTTGCAAAAGTCTATTAAGCAGCAGGTTAATATGAGTCTGTAGGGAACAATACTGAGAGAAATTATGTGTAGTAATTAAAATACACTGCGAAAATAAACTGAGGGAAATAGGAAAGGAGAAGCAGGTGTGCGCGTGATAAATGTGGGTCTGCTTCTGTGTTTTCCATATGTAAATTACTCATCACAAAATGGTTCTTCTCCTTTGTCCACCCCCAACTTTCCATTTTCTGCTGCTCTATAACTGTAATTATTCAGTTTCCTCTTCAAATATTCAATTATCATTAACCTCCATTTTCTGTGAGCCAACAAGGAGGTCAGCTCCTCTCTCAGAGGTCTCCTGAGGTCTTCCAGTTGTTGAATAACAATGAAAACATCTCAATTGGTTATTCTAATAGCTTCTTTGCCAGTGTTTTTTCCACATGTCAAACGGGGGTTAAAACAGCCCAAGAAAGTTCATTCGATTGGAGTCAACCATTTAAATGAAGTTCATGGGGATAAACACACGGATGCAATTCTACTGGATAAGCACCTCGTGTCAAATGTTATTGCCAACTTTCTTTAACGGTAGTTAGAAATTTAATGAAGTCCAGAGGGAGGAGCGCACATGAATGCAACTGTGCTGATTACTTCTTGGCTGTATGCATGGAAACATTAGCATGACGTGTGTGGGGAATGTGTCCTGAAGACCATCTGGGTCAAGCAATATAAGGTGGGCTAGTTTAGAAAAAAAAGAAAAGATATTTGTTAAAACATTGTTAACCTGCATGGTGAGGAGAGAACTAAGTAAGATAAACATACACTTACAATTAATACAAGTAATTTGATTAGTCAGAAGACTTTCCATGACTGCAATATCACCATGACTGTGCAATATCACTGGGACTAACTACATGTATCACTCCACTTAACAGGTGTTCTCACAACTGTAATTTTGACGTCGTATTAACAGTCATCATCTCTCTAAGAATACAACATACTGGTGTAACAGAATGAACATGGTTAACGAATGATAAACCTGATCATCCACCATCAAATACGTAATCAATACACAACCATTAATCAAACCAATAACTAACAGCAGGCAGTGTCTAAGAACATAAAGCTCCCTGCACTGCTGAAAATGTGACACCAAACTCCAAAAGAAATATGACATTTTACCATTCACTCTAGAAATACAAGATTAATGATGCCACACGTTGACAGTCTTCTTGTTAGAAACACAGAGGCATACACGCACAGCTACGGTAACTGCAGTGTGAGCTGCTTCCGACTGTGACTGATCAGAGAGAATCCCCACAACAACGTGCTAACGTGCAGATGTGTCACCATGGTTACCAAATGATTTACATAAACGTACAACAAGTTGTGTGTACATATTGCATATTTTAAGGTTGCTTCCAGTTCATGATCAGCACACGCGTTTATTAATAGTGAAGCTTTTCAAATCATGCTAGCATCACAGCAGTCCAAACAAACCACACTAACCGGACAAAAGCACCAGGCTTTAATCTAATCAAACACGGTAGGTGTGAAAATTCATCTCAAACTTTACCTGTCCAACGTTTGGCACTGCTAGTGTAGAGTAGGTTCATCACCTTGTATCAGTAAATGTAGATGTAGATGTAGGTGTTTTTGGTTGTATCTACCTACCTATCTTTCCTCACCCTGAATACAAGTGGTGTGAATAATGAGTTAAATGTGTAATTTGTCAAAGCATTCAAATGGGTATATGAAGATGAAATGCTGCCCCTGAAAACCTGCATATGCATTTTAAGTCAAACAATGAAAACTTGTTGCTCGCATCTTTTCTGGTGTGTGCTTCAATACTGAGGCCACGTTGTTCTTTGTTTATACACATAATGCAACGAACACTAAAGGACATCAGTGCCCTCTCGTCTTTCTTTTACTACATTCCTTCATTGTTCTGTTTGCTTGCTGCAGAGCAGCCAAACCACAACTCTGAGACTTGTTTCTTCTCAACTTCAAATGACTACTTTATACATTGGAATGAATTATATAGTCATGGTGAACACATCCGCTCACTCATAAGTGTGTCAACATTTACTCCCTTGCCTTTGAGCAGCATGTGGTGAAATTCAAAGATCAAAACATATGGAAGTATGGCTACAGGATGTGATCGCTTCACATAAGAAAGCAGCTGCGCTCAGTACCTCATTTCATTATTCAGTCTGTAAAGTGCCACAACTGGAGTGAACATTGTTCTTAATGACGCTGACACAAAGAGGTGATGGATCAAGCGAAATCCAGCAGTGACTGTGACTTGGCTGAAGAACAATAAGAGGTCCAGTATTCTCCTGTGGTCCGCAGGGTGTCTCGTCCAGGCCAAAAGCCAGCACAACACTCCCAATAATTGAAAGCTGCTTCAATCCAAGCTAAGTCAACCAAAGCCTGCTTTGTGTCTCATCACTCAGTCTGACTGTGGCAGTTTTTGATGCTTTTTACAGCAGACCATCTCTGGTTCTCCCATACGGGGCCTCCACTGAATCTCCGTCAGTCGTTTCTGTCTGACACATAACTAGTTTGTTCTCTGTTGCACACTCCACTGAGTTTAATCTGCAGTCTCCCTCTTTCATATTGCATTGCTGTTTCATGTTTGCTTCTATCCCTCCGCCTGTCGGCTGTATGTTTTTTCATTATCAGAATGCCAATTACGTCTGAACAGCTCCCCGATGTTTTGTCTGTCCGCCTGTGCTTGAGGCAAATACCTTGAAGAAACAAATGAGACTATACATCCTTAAAACTGCACGCAGAAATAAAGTATTACTTGTAGACAGCAAATGAGCAAAAACTAAAGCGACAGTGCATAGAAATTGGTATTTTTATGATATAGCTCTCCCAGTTTCAGTGTGCAATCCCACTGGTGTAACAATGTAAAATTGTCCGTGTATTTGTTCTGATTACATTATGATCAAAAAACTAGCGAGTTGACAACCCGAGAGAAGGGACAGAGCAGTTCCCTTTTTTTTATTGTCTCCTTCCTCATGTCTTTGGACAACAATTATCCAAACTCCAGTGGAAGATGGAGGTAACTTACTTGATATCCTGTTGGTACACTACTGCGATGGATTGCATAAGTCCTAGTGACTTGGTCTGGTCAGTTCTCAGGTGTATTTTTGTTTCATTAAAACTACAATTTAAAAAATAAAGTATAATGTGTAGCTGGGTGTGTGCTTGGGCAAATTTTTAACTACGGTCTACTGGCACAATGGAAATCCTCTACGGATTCATAATGATGGACACAACAGTGGCTCATTCAACATTCAGAATTCTTTTTTGAAACAACGAGTTCTTGATTTCACACAAACATGTTACACACAATGTATATATATATATAGTGTTTTTAGAGGGCTGACATCACTGAAAGCTGCTTCCTGTCTTTCATTTGGTGCCATCTGCCACAATATGCTATTTTATTTTATCCTCAACAAACATTTGGTGACCCTCAGAAATAATCTCCCACCCCCAGGTTAAGAACCACTGACATATAACAACATAATCTGAACCTGTTGTTACTGCTGTTAAAAGTGGTGATCTGGACATGGTAACAATTGCAGCTGAAGTCCGAGTGGATATTCAGACTTTTTTTTTTCCATTCCTAACACTTATCATCAAGAACCTGGTGGTTTTGGATGTTATCACTGAGGTGCTTCAGACTAGTTTGGGATTTATTTACCTTTGTTTTCTTATTGTTTGAATAAATTCAAAGCAGCTTATTGGCCAAAGCCTAATCACAGTTAACAGACCTAATTGACAATGTAGGTATGAGCTAGAAGAGGTCTTCAGAAAACTGTTAAACCACCAGAAGAAAGGCAGCGTCATCCGCATCCCAGATGGTTACATTACAGAAAAAGCAACCAACCAACAAACAAACAGACATTCTGGAAATGAGGGTCAAACTGGAGCGTCACAGTGTGGAGAACTTGTTACACAAGCTATAAAATGTATGTTGGCGCACTGGTTTCCACGGAAACTGAATGGGCATTGATTTCATAGTAGATCCATAGTAGCTGTAGTTCTCAGCCAGACAAAACCCTTTCATGGCCACTCATTCAAACTGCTAACACTGTTGTGTTCTGTGCAATAGATAGCTTTTTTTTCCATACACACAATACATGGAATATAGATTTTGTCACACGTCTACTCAGATACATGCCCTGCCAGTAACTGAATGCACTCACACGCAATGATCGTACCTACACTCATGCAACACTCAAGTAACATACAAATAACTCACAAAACTACTATCTCTATCTGTTTATGACCCAAAAATCTCTATAGTGGAGTTATGCTGAACATACATAACTGTAACTATATGTGTACAGTACCAGTCAAAAGTTTGGACACATCTTCTCATTCAATGGTTTTATTATTTCCTGCATTGTAGATTCATACTGAAGACATCAAAACTATGAAACAACACATATTGAATTATGTGGAAAAAAAAGTGGAAACAAAGCAAAATATGTTTTATAATTTAAATTCTTCAAACTAGCCACCTTTTCAGCTTCGTGAAGTCGTCACCCGGAATAATTTTTAATTAACAGCTGTATTTTCTCAAAAGTTCATTTGTGGAATTTATTGCGCTCTCACGCATATTATGGCAAGAACCGCTCAACCAACCATGATTCTCTTCAGTCAATCCAGAAAAATTCAGCTTTGAACGTATCATCATGTACAGTCACAGCAACCAACAAAAGAAGTGTTTTATGCTTAGCAGCCCCAGAAATCATCAATTAATAGGCTCTCAGGTTAAGTTAGACCTCACAAGGCAAGTAGACAAGACAGACCAAAGTACAGATTTCCACTGGTCTGATGTTCATTGTTTGTATTTCTTGGCCAAAGCACTTCTTCTTCTTGGTCTCCCACATTTGTGGTTTTGACCATGAAGGTCTGATTCACACAGTCTCCTCTGAACAGTTGATGTTGAGATGTGTCTGCTATTTGAACTCATATATAGTAACTGTAATGAACTTCTCCTCTGCTGTAGATGTAACTCATGGTCTTCGTTTTCTGGCCCACTGCCAGTTTCATCATGTCATTTGATGGTTTTTGTGACTGCACATGATGATACATTTAAAGTTCTTGACATTTTCTGGACTGACTGACCTTCATGTCTTAAAGTTATGATGGACTGTTGTTTCTCTTTACTTACTGTAGTTGAGCAGTTGTTGCCACAGAAAGGATTACTACAGTAGATTAGTAGCCAACAAGAACTGACGGTCTCGAAACACATTAAGGGGGCAAGAAATTCCACTAATTAATGTTTGAAAAAGCACACCTGCTAATTGAAAAGCTTTTCAGGTGACAAGCTCATGAAGTTGACTGAGAGAATGTCAAGAGTGTGCAAAGGCGCCATCAAAAAGGTGGCTACTTCGAAGAATCAAACCACGGGGTGGTTTTGCCCGAGCTCAGACTCAAACCCACAATTGACCACCAAACTCTGAGCCTGGCCATGCTGCCAAGGATTGTGCATTACACATAGGTCCAGATGAAAATAAAGTTTTCAGCATTTATGATTCAAACAATGAGAAAGCCATAAACGAAAATCTAAAAAGCTTTCTTGGCCCCTTTTGCATGCACTTCTACAACGACCATTACTGCAGTTACACAGGCTTTATTATTGGATCGAGAGGTAAAGATGACAGCTGGTTCCATATTACGCTTCCATGTTTTTGGCCTTGGTGCTTTCTGCTGTTACTGTTAGTAAGTAAGGCACACGTGCAACTCTCTGGTAGGTAAATCATAAATAAATAAATTTTGACACTATAGTGCTTCAGTTAATTTGCTCACTTCTATTGACTCTTCCATTTCTGCTTTCAAAGACTTGCTATCCGCACGCTAAATTCAAATTTGCTTATGTGTGCATGTTAAAGCAAAACTGTGTGCACTGCATGTTGACGAACATCCATAAATGCATTCACCAGAAAGTATGTGTATGTATCTATTCATGTATGTGTGTGTATTCCTACAGGTGAGAGAGGAGAGACACGCAAATATGACCATCTGTGCTTCGCCGCAGGTTGTGTGTGTGTGTGCAGATGTGCTTTATGTTCATGTGTGTTGGAGCTTGTATGCAGATGTCTGTGCGTGTCGCTCCTAATGAGATTCTCCAGGTTAGGGGAAACATCTGAGAACCTTCTGGAGACTGTCGGCTTCACACGGAACAGAAATATGAAAATGTCAGACTGTGTCTGTGCGAACACCCACTCACATGTAGCAAATCAGAGTGCACCCTTTGAAAATGACACAAGCTACATGGCGTAGCTGGTAAGCAGCCACAGGCAGTCGATGCTACCGTACAGCAAGCGTGATGAGGACGAGCTTCAGATGTGTCGGGCTGCAACCTTGTTAGGTGTTTCTTACACACTGAGCAACAGTGAAGGGGGAAGGCATTGTTGCACTTTCACTTGTCAGTTTAGTGCCACAAAGCAGCTGCAGAACACAAAGCTGCAAGGGGAGGACAAGATGTGAGCATGTTGTAGAAATGTCAGGGAAAAACCTTAAACAGCTCTCATCTTCTTGTCAAAAGGTCATCATTGTAGAATTAGTTGACCGACCCAGAAAGGTAAATATTACACCAGTGAAATATAATAAGGTTATATTAAGGTTTCAAGACTCCAGCAAATAGAAACATAACATGTAAAACAAAGAAATGGTTGAAGCAGACGTGTTGTCTGGATACGGAGATGGCCAAACCGGAAGGCAAGCTAGAAAAAAGCCAGTCATCAGAGAGAGAGCGGAGATTTGATGTCATGTAAATATGGAGATAACAGTGCACAGACTCTCGTGGAAGACAATCAAAATCATTTTCATACACATCTCTAAAGAGCAGCAATCAACAGCAGATTGGCTCATAGAACACAGGAAGGAAGATGACTGATCAGGGCTGTCAGGGAGAAATTTTAAAGGACAGGAATATTAATGTTGGAAAGTCAAAGAAACGATGAAAATTTATGAACACTGACATAAGAGAGAGGTTAGAAACATTTACCAGAAGATGAAGCAAAGTGGACAAATGCAACAGTTTATTATAAACAGTGAAACAGGCAAAACAGAAAACTTGTAATACAAAAATAATTGTCTTAATGTGAGTAGTCAACTGAAGGTGAATCCATATCTATAAAGGCAATTTTCTCCAATTTAGTTTTTTCTTAGACTTACACTTCAGCAGCAGTTCATTTCAGACATTTCAAACCTCCACAGTCGGCCTGAAATGTGTCTGAAACTGAGTCTATCCAGGTGGATTCATGGACTAAACTCTGGTAGCCTACCTGTTGTGTTCGGGCTTTGTTTAGGTCATGTACTGTACCAGCTTCTTAATGAGTCTGACTCACAATTTACGCTGCAAAATAGAGACACAAATTATCCAGTGATAAAACAGATATCAAACATTTCCTCAGTAAAAAACTTTGACTCTAATATGTAAACAATTTGAATCAAGTTTGGACCTGGCTTGATCCAGTTTTAACATGTCTGTTCTAGAAATGTATGCAAATGAAATTAGCACATTTAATTAAATTATGTCTCTTTTGCTGTTTTGAGATACAGTCTCAAAACAGCATTGTATTGTATTGCATTATCAGAAATTTTCTAACAACATTGGGCACAACTGGGGAGGGACCCTGCCAGGGAAGCAAGAAACTTAGAAATCACGATCGCTGACCAGCTAAACTTCTCTGATCATGTCGCCTCAGTTGTCTGGTCATGCCGCTTCTCCCAGCCTGCACAGTGAAACTTTCAGACGATCCAGTCTGGTCTTCAATCAGCCCAAAAGGTCACATGTTACCCCGCTGCTCATGGAGTTCCACTGGCTACCTGTAGCAGCCTGCATTAAATTCAAATCACTAATGCTGACTACAAAGTCATCTCTGGTTCTGCGCCAACCTACTTGAATTCCTTTATACGGGTACATTTTACCTCCTGACTCCTCCAATGAATGACGCCTGGCTCTGCCACCCGTCCACTCAGGGCAATGCAAACTTTTCTCGTCTGTTGTTCCCTGTTAGTGGAACGTCCTACCAGATCAGGGGCTTCCCTTTCTTTAGACCTCCAGCTCTTCAGAGAGGACCTCCTCTCCAACACTACCAACAACTGGACACAATAAATATATCCCCCTCTACAACTGTCACTAATGTCCATGTGATTACACCATGAAATGGTTTGTGGAATAAAGAAACAATCTCAATGAAGGACATGGGGTTAACAGTACTTTTCTTTTTTTGTTTTTTTTTTAGGTGTGTGGGGGTTAGTAGAAGTGTGCACTGCTGTATTTATTGGTTTTTGATACCATCACAGTATAATATGGGTGCAAGGCAAAATGTCCACTTATGGG
This sequence comes from Protonibea diacanthus, assembly GCA_028641955.1. NCBI lineage: Eukaryota > Metazoa > Chordata > Actinopteri > Sciaenidae > Protonibea > Protonibea diacanthus. The sequence goes on along the minus strand of CM053980.1, from coordinate 4,579,150 downwards.
AGCTTTTAGTCTGGAATTTCTGTATCAGTTGTATCAGTATCTGTAACAATAGCCTGAGAAAATTCAAACAAACAATAAAACCTGTCTTGCTCTGTCTATTGTCCATTGCAGTATACACATTAAAAAAAGTGCCTCTAGTTGCATCGACAGGAGTTTTCATAACAATAGCTACACCTTCCTCATCAGCTTGAATCCAAAAGTGAAGCTGCAACAAAAGAAAGTGTCCCATCCCCACTTTTTCTGACCCTCACCTTCATCTCTGGAATCAACTCCCCCTGGTGATTAGAGAGGAGAATTCACTACAAGACCTCAAAATCAAAACCTATTTATTCTCATTGTCACGTTGCTGACACCAGCGCTGTCTGGCACGACAGCAGAGCAGCCTCTTCTGCTCTCCGAGCTGAGACAGCAGGAACCTGCTGCTGGCAACTCCGTCAGTGCTGCACCCCGAGTGTCCACACTCCCTGTCTGCTGTCTGTACGAGTGTAAACGTGGCTCAGTGTGTCTGCTCACAGTCGTGAGGAGTGTTAAGCAAGGCAGCTGTGTGTGTTTCTGTCTGCTCAGCTACTCTCTCTCAGACACCAAGCCAAACTATTGTCTCTACCTGCCAGTGGATGCAAGAATTTTACTTTTTGTTTATGTGTGCCCTGGGTTTGCGTTGCAAGGTAACCTGTGTTGTTCAAAGGATTTGAGGCGTGAACATTTAGTGATCTGATTTGTCTTTGTCTTCAGACACTGTGTCCTGATACTAGCCACAGACAGTATAAAACATTGACATAGTATCCAAGTATCGTTGTGAACCTCAGTGTGGTTGCTCTGGACATCACTATCTTGGCAGTTCTGCCTATACACATGCGTTGAGTGTGAATGTGGGTGAGGTGAGACTGAATGAAGCCTGGTTGCTGAAACCAGTCACCAGTAACACCATCCACCTGCCAATTAAAGCAGCCACTCTATTAAGTCAGCATAACTTTAAGCCTTAATATAATTTGAACAGGTGAGTTGTATAAAAATTCACCCACTGAAATTAGCTGTAGAGATCAAAACTGTTTTTTGTACCAGGCTGTAAACATGTTTATTCCTGCTGTGAAGTTGGACATTTTAACATGGGGACTTATGGTATATAACACGCCCCGAATCACTGACCGGTGTCATATATGAAGTTGCATTTTAGGTAATGGTGCTACAGTATCTCTGGGTCTACTGCATCACTTATGATTGATGCAATTATTTCTTTTGACTGCCCATAGTGAGGGCAACAGTGTTAGGAATGCAATGCTAAATTACTGGTAAAATGGTAAACTAGTGTGCACACCGAGTGAGCAACTTTCTTTGGATAATTTGTTCTAGGATGGCACCCATTCATTCCAGTCTCTTAAAAGCTTGCTCCACAGAGCTAATACAGGTCAGAATTGAACTGAGTACTTTTAAGGTTATGGAAAGATTGTGCTTCTGGTTAAATAAAAGTTCAGAATGGTTCAATATGAATGTAATTTTTAGGAGGTATAGTCGCAAGATCTTATTTTGTTTATGGACTTAATTCTTGGACTTTATTTTTCATTTGCATTTTTATTCCTTGTCTGAACCTGTCTGCCTTACCCAAAATGCAACTGAACAGCAAAACCACAGTCAGAGATTTGGGTGTGTTATGCTAACACCAGCTCAAGCCTCGAGCAGAGATAAGTAGTGGGTTACAGTGGTCTGGTAAGTTCACCCCCAGATTTTTTTTACTCAAACTTGTAGTCTCCAGGCAGGTGTTGAAATGGCTGATACCTCCTGAAAGTACCTGGTGCAGCTTTAACTGGACAGAGGGAGCACTCTCAAGTCAAACTAACAATCTTCGATAGCCATTTTTGGTGTCACTTGTCACTTTCCATACCACCCCTGAACATTTAGAAATAAGCATGAACCCAAGCCACGGTATAATGCATTGGACTCAAACTGACAGACTGCCATGTCAAACACATCACACTGAAACTTCAGTCAGTTTAACACTCCAACTTTGAGTTTTATACACTCATTTTATTTTCTCCCCCAACGGTCTAACAACCAGATCTGGTTCTTTTTGCCTTTAATGCAGCCCTTGAGACCTTGTCTTGCCACATGTCCCTCTATCCAGTGCCTAAATAGAAATGAACCAATTACCAAGAGCAGCTTGACATGGGACCACATCATCCTGTCGGTGAGCAGCCACCCCCTTCCTCCCAGCAACGAGACAACCGCTGCAACGGGAGACAAATCAATGAGTGCAGGTCAATTTCTGCAAGAAGTCCTTGTGCGACGAGGGCTGCCTGTTGAATTCCTCAATCTCCTAAACTACAATAGAACTTACTGTCTTCTTGCCAAAAGCTTTCAGTGCTTATTTTTTTTCCCCTTTTCGCCCTCATGGCAAGTACCTTTCTCGACGAGCAGGAGGAGAGGTAGTGATCATGAGCATTTCTGTGTGAGAGACGGTGTGTGTGTGTGAAGGGATTTGTAGGTCAGAGAGAGAGAGAAAGCACAGGGGTGGGCGGGCAGAGAGAGCAGTACAGACAAATATCTAGAGAGAGAATTATTTGTGCATCCTGGGAGGGTGGAGGGAGAGTCAGGGAGGGAGGGAGACAGATGGAGGGCCTGGCAGTGTAATCAGTGGAGTAGCAGTAGTGGTTAACAGTTGATCATTCAGCCCGCTGCACTCCCCTCACAGCTGATAGGCTGGGCTGTGAATAGCCTGGAATACATACAAATAGATTGAAACCCTTTAAAATTCACAGTGTTTTTATGAACACTATAGACTTAGCTTTTTTATGGAATGAATCACTGGCAGGCAAAGGAGGAAAGGAATCATGGGATCTGCATCGGGCTCGTAGAAAACTCACTATATCAAAGTCTTTTGGCAATGGTGATATACAGAGAGTACAGAAGGCATTTATATAATAATAGTGTTCAAGCACATGCACCCAATGACTGAAGCTAAATTAAGCTGTTCCTCACCTCTCCAGGGGTGATGCTTTATGCAGGAGTGGAGAGAGCTGAATGAAGCAAGCAGCCACCCACAACAGGTAGTTTTTAGAAAATCTATCAGGACATATGGGACCTCTGAGTAACACCTACAGAGAAATCATAGCTGGACAAAATTTAGTATTCTTTGATAGTCACCCTAACCCCTGGCATAGCTCTGACATAGTGACTAGAACACTGTTTAGTCCCCACATACACCACAGTGCAGCCAGAACAGGTTCCAGCCTCTGCCAGGTGGGACTGAGCTGGATGACAGAGGATTGGGTAGCCTGTCCATGAGCGAACCCTGCTCATTTATATACTGAACTTTCTTGTTGTCGTCCTGTAGTCCTATAGACCTTGGCAACCCCTCTGCTGAGTGAGCCCATTATGGTAGAGTAGCAGCATGACAGAGTTTGGATGTGCTTGGAAATCTGATTGAGATTTGAAATGCATTCTAGGCTGATCAAAAGGTCTGGCAGAGAAAACAGTTCCGGCAATTTCAGGCAAGATTATCTAACAGAAGTAGAGCCATGGTGTCGTAGCAATTATCTGATCCCCGATCAGTTCAACCACTGAATGATCTGTGAGGGTGAGGGAGTGGAGTGAGTTAGAGCCTGTGAAGATGATAAAACTTGTCTTGCTTGTTGGTCATATTGATTGCAGTCACTGGCGCTCCAGTGTTTAGCACTAGAGTGGAGGAGGAAATCAAGTCATCAGCATAAAGGCTGTAATCTACTAAACATCAACTTTTCAATGAAATCTAAACCAGCTGGTAGTCTTTGCTGTCCTGTGCTGTTATGATGGTGAGTCTGTTCCTGGTCACTTGGTTCTACATTTTCTGGGAAAAAAATAAATAAAAATTCCACTCATCACATGGCAATGGATCATTGTTTTTTTGGTGGTCAGCAATGTCACCTTACATCAAACAAGGTTCCTGCTTCAAAACCCAACAAAGACCTTTCCTTTGTGGAGTTTGCATGTTCTCCCCATATCTACATGTGTTCTCTCGCAGTACTCCGGCTTCCTCCCACAGTTGATAGGTTAACCGGTGACTTTAAATTGCCATAGGTATGAATGGTTGTTTGTCTTTATGTGTCAGCCCTGTGAAGAACTGGCAACTTGACCAGGGTGTACCCCACCTCCCACCCAATGCCAGCTGGCATCAGCTCCAGCATCCTGTGACCCTGGTAAGAATAGCAGTTACAGAAAATTGTCTTAGAAAAAAAGAAAAAAGATACTTGATTCCAGAGAAGTTAAGTGCAGTTTGTAAGTAATTGAGAGGCCTCAACTTTACGGTCAAGAGCACCCGTTGCACATGGACAAGACTCTTGATATCAAATTCCAGCTGCTGTCATCTGTTCCATCAAAATCAAAGATGTTCATTTAGCTTTTACATCCTTATCCCTGAGATATAAATGCTGCCATTGGATGACTCTCTCCCCTTTTCTTTTACAAAGAACTAACCTATCACTCATCTGAATCATCTCATCTTTGTCTGTCTTGAAATGAATTAGCTGATTTTAGCACAAATTGCCTCTCTGCCCTCATTTATGTTGCTCCAATCAAAGAGTAAAAGCTGAAAACGGAGGTTAAGCCCCGGTTCAATGTGCAAACACAATTAATTGGATAGAAGACGCGATACAATTTGCTATAAACCTCTGTGGTCACTCAAAAAGCACTCAGGTTTCAAATAAAACAGAATGAACAGGTTTGAACTCTTTCACTTCACAGGTGGGGTGGATGTCAGGCTTTACATTTCCCCTGCTGCTCGTGTCCCTCCTGCCTGTGTAAATACACTGCAGTGCTCAGCTGTTTCTGTTACTTTATTGACAGTGGCAACTTTTTTACAATCAGAAAATCCACTTCATGCATCCTCATTTATATCTTCACAGTCTGCGCAATATTTAACAACCCTGCCTACTGGCTCATTCGCTGCCTGTCAAACACACTGTAATCCATCCACTTTTATAGAGAAGTACTTTGTTCTTCGACACGTTTTCAAAAGTTCAGTTACAGATCATTTATTCTGTTTAGTTAATCTTAACCTAAACTTGAAACAAGGCCTTGAGGAATTTCAAATTTGTAGGAGGAAGAGCTCTGGATAACAGCACTGCTATTGATACAGGGATCTGAATGACTTCACAATTTAATACCTTCTACAATGCTACCTTGGGATTTCAATCCTGTTAACCTTAGACAAACACAATATAATAAGTGTTTCTACCTACTACCCAACACAACACAAGGAAACAGAAGATCACGGCAATCGAGGCAAGTGTACTTCAACAACAATGTACTGTCAGTCATTGAAAACTTAAGCAGTCCTTGACCAATATACCCCAAGAAAATACAAGGAGCCAGGGAAGAAGGCAAACTTGTGTCTTGCACATGGCACAAGTTACTTCCCCACACAGTAGCAGGACTCTGTTAACTTGATTAGCTTGCAGAGGACTGTCAAGTGTTCAGTCTGTCACCTGCAGCTCTTTGGCTGCTCTTTTGCAGATAGATTTAAAACTGATCAGCTGTCAAAAAAATGACTAAAACCACTGTCAATCTTTCTTTCTGTGAGTGCTTCAAAATGAAAGACACCTTGTATTTTTCCAGTTGAATTGTTTTAATCAGTACACTGAAAGTAAACATCACTGGAAATGAAATAATTAGAAATATACATAAAAATTCAAATAGACAGAAATTTTGATTTTGATTCCTGGAAATGCCTTTCTCATAGACAATCTAAATCCAGTCAGATAGGGTCCAAATGCATCATTAACAAAACTGAATATTGGCTTGTTTTTTCATGAAATTAAGTATGTTTGAGCACACCTCCCCACAACAATGATTTTCATACAGTTCCTGATGCTCCTAAATCACTAAATCTGCCCCTGCTACACTCCAGAACCAGATTTAAAACCAGGTATCCAACACAATTCTTTTCATATGTTTTACTTTTGTTAATCTCTTTGGTATTATATAGATTTCCATAATCATCATCTGTTTCAGTTCTTGGTTTGTTACTTTGTTTCTAAAGGTGCTTTGCAAATGAAACTAATACAACAGGAACACAATCAGTCAGAATGTTTTGAATGTATTCACTGACATTTGCATTGCTCTCTGGGGGATTCAGTGTATCAAAATCATGCCAAGGAAATGCATCACACACTGAGCGGACCTGCCAGAAATCGTCAGCACGGGGTCCTGAGGCCTGCGTATGTCTTTAGCATGCCGTGCACACAGAGTGCTCTGCATTTATTGAGATGAGAGTGAAGAATGATTCAGCTGACAATGTGACCTTTGGTGCAGTTTGTAGACTAAAGCCTCCGGTTCCTGGACTGTTTTACTCGTAAAACTGCATGTTAGGTGTAACAAGAGATTTCTGCACTCTAATCTGAGAAATAATACCTCACTGTATGAATCTGTCAAAACACAGCTGTTACAAACATTGCCTACCGATATCTTACAACAGGTTCAAGCAAGTAGTCTCTTGGTCCATAGTGTCTTTTCTGCGTGTTTGTGCAACATTATGGCTGCTGTTGCGGATAAATTGCTGACAATTGCTGTCAAAGGTCAATGGTGAGGTCAGGAGGGAAGAAAGTGTTCAGGAGCCTCTGATATCTTATGCTGTATTATTTATTGACGCTTGATCACGGAGAATTAGAGACACTCTCATAGTACATCAGAAGTGCCTGAGTCAGTCTCACATTCTGCCCAACTCATGCTGATGGTCAGACTTTAAACCCCAAGATAACACCACAAATGCTATACACCCAGAATTAGCCAAAGAGAATGTTTTTACTCATGCAGGTGTCATTGTCAACATATTCTAGTCTAGAGACACAGATGTCTGTTTACGCAGATTGGAATGTCAATGGCAAGCTGTCTATTATGTCTAAGAAGGCAGCAGTAGATCTCTTCGACCCTGGTCACCACAGTGTTGAGATAGACTGGCACCTACTGTTCTCAAACAAAGCCAAACAATTAATACCGCCAAGGACCTCAAGGCCCACACATGGCCTCGTGTAACAGGATAGAAAATTCCATAACAGCTACAACTAGTTAATGTTTACGTCTAAACAAACCGTGGGTTGAAAGAATTCATCATGTCACGTCAAAGGTTCCCAGCGGAGTTTTCTTGTAAAACAACAAGATTTCTGTTTACATTTAGTGTTTCTATTGAAAATGAATAGTGTGCATCCCTTGCTTCTAACAAACATGTTGAATTTCATGAAATTTGCAAAGGAGTTGGAAATCCAGCATTCTTTACATCCATTTTTGATTGCTAACAATCTTCATTCCTGCCTTTAATGTAGCCCTGCTCTAGCTAACATTGCTAGCCGTCTCAGACACGTGGTGACGATCAAAATAATGTGTGCAAAACTAACTTTTAAAAGCAAACTAATTAATTTTACATTTAAAAAAAGCAAGGTGATCAACTCAGTTTACCGCTGCTGTAGAGTTTACAGCAAGTACACAGTGTTGAATTCGAATCCTGTACTAAGTAACTAGGACTAGTCTGAGACCAGGACTTGTCATGACCCAAGACTCAAGGAAAAAGTTACTTCAGAAAATAAAAAAAAACCTGGACTCAAGACCAGATAGAATATTTAGTGACACCAATGGCCAAGTCCAAGAGCAAATATCAACAATTTGAAAACTTCTTGACGTCTTGAATCCAAAACTGGACTAGAACACTACAGCACTGGTGTAGGGTTATGTTCTGCATGTCTATGGTCCCTTGGGATCATAGACATGCAGTCATCTAGAAATGTCAACTCGTCCATGTTAGGTCGATGACATGCTCTTGCTTATCTGATTGGGTTGAATGGATATATCCGTCAAGGTCCTGTGTATTCAGGGTTACGGGTGGGGTCAGCGGTTTTGGCCTTAACACAACTGGAGGCTTAATGTGTGTTAACAGAATATTGAACCATGGAACAGCTCCAGAGCACTACTAGTGGTAAATAATAATAGTAATAAATAAATAAATAAACAGGTAACCAGTTTCCCTGGGAATCATTTTCTCTTGTTGGTCCAGTATGAATCTGAGGGCAAGAAACCAACCTTGAACAGCTACTCTGTCAGAGATGCAATAGAATAGCAACTTGTGTATCTGTTAACACCCACACAGATCAGAGTTAAGGGGATTTGTCATAATTGATTGTGCTTTTGATTTCATTCTGCACACACAGTGCAAGTAGTTTTTCACAAAACAGGCTGACATAATAAAGGAAGTTGTTTACCTTGATGCGGAATGTTTGGGACCAGACAGGCCACCATTTTCACAGCTCACAGTAGACCCACCAGCTCCACGCTGTTATCCATATATGGTCACTTCTGGCTCCAAAAAAAAAAAAAAATCAAGACAGCAGCCATAATCCATAATGCCAAACTTGAGGTTCCAATAACCATGCTTGTTCATTGGTGAATTAGTAGTTATTTACATTGACTTGTGATCTGTTTATGTATAGTTGTGATATAGGTTTTATAGTAAACAATATAAAAGTGTTTCTAGCTTTGTAAATGACAGTGTTACCTGTATGAATGGTACAGTCTAGGCTGATGCCTGCTGAGCCTGAGTCTATTTTGGCTGTTGGGAGACATCAGGTTTAGCAATGTGCAGGTGATGTTTAGTTAATATATTTTGTGTTATTATAACTTGTTTTGCTCAGTTATAACGAGTAAACTGTTTTATTGTTTTTTAATCACACCTGTAGCATGGTGCCAGTTTTTATACCAAAACCACCTTTTGGACATCACATGGACGGCCTCCTACTACAGCCACTCAGTCAGACCTTCTCTGCATCAGCCAAAAGGGTGAATCTCAAACTGCAGCCACATCAAGGTTTGCTGTATCCCCTTACCTGTTGAACATTGATGGACTGTTGCGGTGGTTGATGTGGGTGTTTATGAAACAGGTCGTGATGGTCTTTCATCCAGCTGAATGAAAACAGGAGACAAAGACAAAGAAAGAAAGACTTTCATAACTTGGACTTAATTCATCCAACAGTGTCCTTATGTGACCATTCAACCTCAACGTAAACAAAGGAAACAAAGCAGATGCATTGCAGACGTGACAGCTGATGGTGAATGAGACATGCGCGGTTGTTGTTGTATTGGTCTCTGTAGAATAGCAGGCGAGATAACAGCGTCAAAACAACACGGACAGAGCATGCTGTTGTTTTGATTGGACGATAATTCCCACTGGCTGTCGTCCATCTTGCTGATGTAATTCTTCGTGGGGCTGTCGTGCATGTGCACATTACGCTGCATTTCATTTCACTGAATTGCATTATGTTAAATGAAAGTGTTGCACACAGAGAACGTTCCCCGCACTCGTGTGCACATACAAGGGTGCTTTTTAATGTGTAGCACTCTAAGATCAATAAATCACAAGCACATTAATTTCTAAACATTAGTGTAATTATGATAAACAAGTGAGACCATTATGGAGAAGATTGGCAGACTCCATCCAGAATGGGCTTTTACAGTGAGTGCCTCAGAGTGCCGAAGTATGACAATGTTTTTGTGGCATATAATGAACTAAAGCTTTCAGAGTTTTAGAGGTTTGTTCTATCAGAGTTGGGATAAATGAAAAACTGATTATCTTGATTATCATGCAATTTAAGATCGTTGAAATACTCTTAACAACTAGTGAATGGAATGCTGTTACATTTTGCACATTTATGAACCCCAGATGATGACTCAATGTCTTAAGATGTCTTGACAACCATTAAATGAATTGCAGAAATCGCAATATCCCCTCACCTCTCCTCTGGCGTTATCATCAGGTGAACATTCTAAAGATCAAATAAATATTCACCTTCAGTCGTATTTCTCAGTAAATACATTTAACCTGTGATGTCACCCACAGGTTTCTGAGGAGCTGTTGTGAAGCTCAGTCTGAGGTGGCTCTGGTCACCGCCGTCTTGGCAATCCTACCTCTGGCTTAATAAAACATTCAAATTCACATAAAAAGCCAAAGTTTCACGGCAGACAGTTCGCATACAAAAAACGGCCAAAGTACAGTCAGATGCTCCTGCAGCTTCCCTTCAATGACTGTTGTCCCATATTCCATTCAGCATGAAGCTGAACATTTTTTTTTTTTTTTTTGACAGCTGATTACCCCACGAGCGCTGCTGGATCTCACTCTGCCTTTTTCCAGACCTTTGTTCAGCTGTTTTGCCACAATTCTTTTCAATCGTCTGATGATACGTGTGTTATTCTGTTGCTGCATGTTTTTAACTGTGAAAGTGACACATGGCATATGGGACTATTTGTAAAGAGCTTTGAAAGTGAGAATGACAAACATCTAAAATAACACAAAACCATGCTTGCAATATGTTCTTCAGCTTTGCTTGGGCACAGAGAAAAACTTCAAAATCCAAGCATACAAATATAGTGGTATTGAAGTGCAGGATCTGAAAATCTTTTACATTGATGTCCTGTAGTGATAGTATCACATTGACCCCTCTAACCTCTATAGAACCCTCCCAGGGACCCTGAGATAAATGGGCTGTAAGCACCAAAAACAAATTCTTGGCAAACATGCAGGAGTAGCGTGCTCCGGTTGAATTGTCTTGTACAACACCCCTTGTCATTTCTTTCATGAACTAGTGCAACTCTCTTCCTCACCAGAGCCCTTGTGTGTCTTCCACCAGACCTCTGTAGATAATCCAGAACAGGGCTAGGCAATGAATCAAAAGGTACTGAAATTGACATTATGTCTCTTGTACTGACCTTATTTCGGTCACCTCCATTCGATAAAATCATTCTTTCATCCAGGCCGCTGCATATCTATTGAAAGTACAACAAATCTAACTCCACAGACCTACCAGCCGATGTTTGCTATGTGGTTTCATTTAATAGATTGAGTCAGTTTTATTTGTCCTGCAGTTTAAAGTGATGTAATTAACTCCAATCTAAGACAGATAAAACGATTCAAATGTTGGCGTGTTTTTCTGTTTTTCATCAGACCAACTAGATCTCTAGGCCGAGTGGCAAAGATTTTTCTTGTTCCTCCTTGGTGAGGGCAGGGGCACGAGACAATAGCAGAAATGACAATTGGCTGAGGTTAAGTAAAATTCCATGGTAAGCCAATCAGTGGGGGAGTTGGGCGGCTGTTGCTTACACAAATTGTCAGACACACAAAGATGACACAGGACATTCACGTGAGTCATAGTAATTATAATATCTACATAATCCATGACATTTTACTGGATGCTAGTCTCACTTTCCCACAGCAACATTAAAATAGTTTAGATTTGTGTACTGTGGATTTCTGTTATGTATTGTATTGAGTGTCCATTTCATTAAAATATTCAGATTTATCATAAATAATTGAACACGCACATGTATTTTACATTCTGTCAAAGAGGGATGGAGGTGGGGTCGAAATTCTTTGATACATTTGAACATTTAAAAAATGACTTGAAAGTAACGCAATAGTTATTTTTATAATTTCTAACTCAGTATCTACTTTAGTTACTTTCTGGGAGAAGTAACTAGTAACTGTAACTAGTTACTTTTTTAGAGTAACTTGCCCAACACTGGTCACCTAAAACATCCCACAGATGGAGAGAGATAAGAAATGTTATAAAAGTGTTCAAAACTACTTAAAATGTGGCATATTTTAATGGTTGCAGTGGGGCTGATTAAACAAACAAAAAACAAGAAGACCAAAAAGTGCTCTTAACTGCCCAAGATATCAAGTAAATATTGCTCTGTTTATTGAGCATCAGTTATTAAGAGGTAGTGTAAGGACAAAGAATGCTGTGCACTGATCATATTTAATTCAGGTGATATCACCCATCCTTCTGTCCACCAGCTGTTCACCTTCCCACACCTCGCTTCCTGTTGCAGCTGGCAACCAGTTCAAGATTCTGCTGCTGGCACCTCCAAGCCCCTCATCAAACCAGCCTGATCACTGAGTTTGTCTGTTTCTCTGACAATCTCATCTTCAGAAATGTAGAGCAGAATATATACAGGAATACAGATTCCATAATGATCCTCGATTCCTGAAGTCAAGCAGCAAGTAAGTGACAATGTGCAAATATTCCTAGGTAGTACTGGTTATCCTTTGCTGAACGGGCCTTGTAAAAAAAAAAAAAAAAAAATCTGGGGCAAAAATTAAGAGATTTTTCCAGGCACCTCTATTACACTGCTCATCTCAGTCAAGACTTCTTGCTGCACTGGAATGAACTTCCCACTGAAGTCAGAAAACTGCCTATCTGTCACTGCAGGTTGAGAAACCCAACATTTCAAACTATATAATGACAGTTTTAAAGACATGTAGCTGCTGCCCCTGTGGAGTTTGAATGTTTGAAAGTCACTTTGGACAAAACTGTCTGCCAAATGAATGTAAAGTGTAATGAGCAACCCTTATAACAGCACTGATTTAACACAGATGTTTAACAATAGTCACATTCGTTTGCAATGATTGCAACAAGCTGTCACAGCTGACAGTGATGCACATTTTTACACGCTGCAGGTGGCTGTCTGTCTGTGCATTAACTTGTCTGGCTTTCTCTTTTACAGTAAACTGTCCACCATTATGAAAAATCTGCAGTTTAATTGCTTGTTTGGTGTCCAGTTGTCCTTCAGCTACAAACATTCCTGCACTTTAAGACTATCAATTAGTTAGCCATTCATGTTTCAAGATGTGAGAGACCCCCTTTAAAAACTTGATAAAACGAGGTACAGACATGTAAATAGTAAGTTACCAACCCTAATTAACACACACACACACACAGAGTACCGATTAAACTAACAAGCACATTAACACACACACACATTCATTTATCATTGGAACAAATGCAGCAGTTATTAAACACCGGTGAAAAGTACAGACAGATGAATGAACCACCTGTATGTGTGTGTGTGTGTGTGTGTGTGTGTATTGCCACCTGTATTTGAAGGTGTGGACGCAGCTGTCTGTGTGCATTATATTGCATAAGTCTGTTTATGTGACGAGTGCTTTGTCATTGGAATAAATACAGAGCTATTTGCATATTAAGTGATTTGTCAGAGACGTCTGGCTGCGTGATAAAGTAAGTATTAGAATCCTGTTGGCTCTTATATTCATCTGGATTTGTCATTGTTTCCTCTTCTCCTCCACCTCATTGTCATTTTTCTTTCTCTCTTCTGCAGCGTGTTCATTTCTACGGCCATTTTTTCTTCTTTTTCTCTCCATCTGTCTGCTTTCTCTATCAGGAAACTTTATCTCTTTTCTCTGAATGTCGCTCCCTTTTACAACAGTTTCATTATTTCTCCCATTATGTGTCTCTGCTATAGACTTTTCTTTTTATCATTGCCATTGGCAAGTCTTCCTGTCCTTTTGTTAATGGACAAATCACTACATCGCCTTTGTTTAGCAGTAACTAAGCATTATGGTTTCTACTTACATTTTCTGTGTATTTTCTGTACGACATCAATCTATTATGATTTTCAAAATGTTCTTAAGTCCACCTTTTTGTCTTGCTAAACCACTCTGCGCTGTAAGCTATAATTGAACTGTGTGGTTGTGTGGGTCAAACCTCAGGTAGTAATAGAGCCAAAGTTCTGACATTGCTTTCTGGCCACTGATCCAACAGCTTTTGTGATGGATTTCTGTCTGAACATGTTTTCTAAAAGGACCGCATTTATAATGCATCATAGGGGCATTCATAGTGGATTATAATGCATCATAATGCTTCATGACTACACTCAAACACAAATAATACTTTCTGATGCACAGTATCAACAGTCATAAAACATTAGAGATGTGACAGAATGAATTTTAAGAGTAGTTTAAGTGTGGATGTTTTTTACTGGTTATAGACTGACTGATGGGGCTTATAATACATTATGATGACCTACACTCACCTACACACATATCTGAACAATCACGAGCAATCACCAGATGTGAGGGCTGGCATCTACATTTAAAGCACCGCCCTGTTAGGTGCGGCCAGAGGTAGCTCCCCACCTTTATAGGGACAGGTGAGGGCAATTAGTGCCTCTTCATTTGAGGCCTGGCTGTGTGGCAGGGTTGCAGTGTCTGTGCGGGTAAGGGAGACTGAATGAGAAAGATGTGTTTATATTGCTTTATGGAAAAACTAATGAGGCCTTTTTGTATATGTAATTGTTGTGTGACTGTCCTGAGGTGATCCAGATTGAGCTCTTTGGTCCTGTGCTGAAGAGGTGTGGGTTGAGTTGGGTATGAGTTCCATTAAACTGTAGACATATCACTAATATCATGATCAAAAGACTCAGCTCTTTCCTGTTTTTAAACCAGAGTGGAGCCCGTCAGCTATTGTGTCGCTTTTCAGCAGAGCCCCATATTGACTGAGATTGAAGGCCAGACTGCTGCTTTGCCTGAGCCAATTCACCAATGCTGTGGGCGAACGTTTTTATGGAATATGCAATTGAGCTACTATGTATATGGTTGAAGATTGACTTTTGATATATTTGATTGCACTGTACTGATATTTGTGAACCTGGACCAACTGAACCCCTGTGTATTTGTGTCTTTTTTTTTTTTTTTTTTTCTTTTGTAGGCAAAGGCAGAGGGATGATCTGCAGGGAGTAGTCGTGGGATATGCACCCCTCCTTGCATGCAGTGTGGTAGGTGTGAAGTGTAGTGGTCACCTCACTGGCTTGTAGTTTAGCTTGTCCTTGCAGTGGTTGCAGTGATTAGTGTGCACATGTGGTGGTTTCTATTGGGGCCTGTGATAGAATCTCCCTGCAGTAAGTACCCTGTCCTGCCTATCATTGTAGCCATGTTATCCTCTATTGTATTGCATGTTGTTAAGCCATTTGCTATTTATACATTAGAAGTTTTAATTATTTAGTATGGTGAAATAAAATAATTTGGACTAATCTGGCAGTTTCTCCTGGTTTTTCAGGTCCTCCATTCCCAATAGTTTTCTTTTTCTTCCCCAAATAAGTATTCCTTGAACTGAACGTACGTCTCCCGCTTTTCTGAACCCTTTAAAACTTGTGTCCACACCCAGATCGTCAGTGTCTAGGGCTAATAGCGCTCTTCTGTCTATTTGCCCCCCCCTCCCTTTTTGTTAGCTGGGTGGGGTCACAAACTGGTGCTGCGAGCAGGGTCAGGGCCCATAGACGTGCATTCAAATCAGTTGGTTCAGTGGGATGATTTTAATTGTACTGTTGGATTGTATTAAGTTTTAGTTTTTTTTCTTTTTTTGGGGGGCAAAGCAGCAGCTGGCAAGTGTATTGAAAGTCTTGTTCTGTCAATATTCAGTAGGCCTAACTTCATTCCCCTTCAGTACAACATGGATCAACTAAATGTATCCCAGTCACAACCAGGCCCCTCCAGTTCCCATAGGCAACAGGACCTTACCTCAGGGGAGGCTATGACACGGGAAAGATTAGTTTATATCCCTCGGGAAAGATGTTGCCCACTATTTTGTGGCGTAGGTGAGATTAATGTTCAGACCTGGGTTGAGGAGGTACAAGCTATCATGTGTGCCCGTAGACTTACTACTATTGATAAGGCCCATTTTATTTATGATCATCTGATTGGTGATGCTCGTGAGGAGATCAAGTATCGGCCGCAGCAAGTGAGGGAAGACCCTGACCGCATTTTTGAGATCCTCCTTGCTCAGTATAGCTGTCCTATGTCCTTCATTGCAGTCAAAGAGGCCTTTTTTTATGCTAGAAAGCAACAGGAAGGTGAATCATTGAGGGAGTTCTCACATGCTCTGTTTTCCTTAATGGACAAAATGATCCAGAGTTGCCCAGAGAAACGCATCCCTGATGCTGCTAAACTGCTGCATGATCAGTTTGTAGAGTGTGTAGGGGATAGGAATTTGAGCCGGGAGCTTAGGAGAATTGCTCGTTAACACCCTGACTGTGACCTTCATGCTATTAGGGATGAAGCTATTAGGTGGGAGCGTGAGGGCAGATCTGGGGAAGAATTGGGCAGACCTAGGAGTTATTCCGTCCCCTCAGTTTATAGCATGCAGCATGCAGGCCAGGCTAGGGGTCAGAAGGATACTGTAGGGTCAGAGCAAGCTGAACTTAAAGAAATGTTGAAGCAGCAACAGGTTCAAATTGATAAGCTTACACAAGAACTAAGATCAAACCACACTTCAGTCAAGCCTAGGCCCTTTCAGAAGAGGGGGCCACTCCTCTGCAGACGGTGTCAACAACCAGGACATTTTGCCAAAGACTGACAATGAAAGGGTCATAGCTCCTGAACTTAGGTCCTCTACCCAGGGTTCAGTCACCCAACGCTCCCAGTTCCAGCAATCGGAAAACTAGCTCCCTCTGTTATGCTGAGCCACACTTCACATGGGGGTATCATTGGCTCTAACGTGAATGGTCCTCCTGACCCCACCTCCAACTTGGTAGGTCCCTGTCCAAAGGTCACCATTACTATGGGGGGGGGTGAACATTTCTTGTCTATTAGGCACTGGGTCTATGGTCACCACTATTACAGAGAGTTTCTTTGCCAAACATTTTGAGACAGGAGGCCCAGAGAAGCTGAGGACGTGCCACTGGATATGGTTATGTGCAGCCAATGGGCTAGAAATCCCTTACATTGGCTATTTGGAAGCTGATTTTCAGGTCTTAGGCAAGCTGATCCCTAAACGTGGTGTGTTAGTCATCAGAGATACACCTGACGCCAGCCCCAATCCAGAGGTGTGTCGAGTTCTTGGCATGAATGTAATATGCAAGTGCTACAAAGAGTTGTTTTTGGAATATGGTCCTGCCCTGTTTGATCTCCCCCCAGTCAAGCAGAACCCCTGGCAAAATGTCTTGCAGTTCTGCCACCGAACCCAACTCCAGCCCAAACCACAAGTCCATGGCCCAGTCAGAGTTAAGGGCCGGAGAAAGATTCAAATCCCAGGGGGCACAATGAAACTGGTGCCCACCACCTGCAGAAAGGCATCTCCAGTTCATACAGGATCAGCCCTGTTTGAACCTTTGGATTCAGGTTTGCCAAATGGTCTCCTCGCTTCCCCAGCTCTGGTCAAAGTGCTCAATGGTACAGCATTCATCTCTGTAACTAATGTGGGGACTACAGAGGTAACTTTACCTCCCCGCATTCAGATTGGCACCCTCTGTCAAGCTGAAATTGTCAGCCAACCAGAAAGCCTCATTGAAACTATAGAGGAGGGGCCATCTGGAGATCGTTACTATGGCCACGCAGGCTGTGAAGGAAAATCCCCATCATCTGTCATCTGTCACTGAATCCCTTGATTTGTCCACTCTTATAGTTCAAGATCAGGAGAGGGTAAGGTCCCTTTTACATGGCTATCAGTCTGATTTTTCCTCCTATGGTGGTGATTTGGGGTGTACAAATCTAATTGCTCATGAGATTCCTCTTCTAGATGAGACACCTGTCCGCCAGCGATATAGACGCATTCCACCATCAGAATATGATGCCATTAAGGCACATGTTCGGCAGCTACTAGAGAGTAAAGTAATTCGTGAGAGTTGTAGCCCATTTGCCTCTCCAATTGTGGTAGTGAGAAAAAAAGATTCTACCATTAGGCTCTGTGTCGACTACCGTCTCCTGAACTCTAAAACTAGGAAAGATGCTTTTCCTCTTCCTTGAATTGAGGAGTCTCTTGATACTTTGTCAGGTGCCCGCTGGTTTTCCACATTGGATTTAGCCAGTCAGACAAGATGAAAACAGCTTTTTGCTTTTTGCACCCCCTTTGGCCTCTTTGAATTTAACAGGATGCCTTTTGGGCTGTGTAATGCACCCAGTACTTTTCAAAGGCTGATGGAGAGAATCTTTAGGTTGCACAATCACCAGTTATTATTGCTTTACTTGGATGATGTCATTGTTTTCTCTGCTACAGTGGATGAGCACATCCAACGGCTGGGAGCCGTGCTGTAGACCTTGCGGGCGCGGAACCTAAAAGCTAAACTAGAGAAGTGTTGTTTCCTAAAAACAGAGATAAAAAACCTTGGTCATGTCATCTCAAAAAATGGTATAGCAACTGACCCTGATTAAAATCTCTGTAGTGGCGAATTGGCAACCTCCAAAAACTGTTACTGAGCTAAGATCATTTCTCGGTTTTGCTAGCTATTATCGCCGCTTTGTCCAAGGTTTTGTAAAACTGGCTGCACCTCTTCATCACCTAGTGGCTGAGCTTAGTGGCACCAAGACCAAAAAGCCATCCAAACACCCTCTTCAGGAACTGTGGACTGAACAATATGAAACTAGCTTTGAAAATCTGAAGGCCAGGTTGGTGAATTCCCCTGTACTGGCATATGCAAATTTTTCATACCCCTTCATTCTGGAAATTGATGCCAGTCATTTAGGGCTAGGTGCCGTGCTTTCACAGCAGCAAGATGGCACAGTGCGCCCTGTGGCATATGCTAGCAGAGGTTTAAAATCAACTGAACGCAACATGTCAAACTACAGTTCTATGAAACTTGAATTTTTGGCCTTGAAATGGGCTATGGCTAAGTTTAGAGAATACCTTTTGGGTCATAAATGTGTTGTCTATACCGATAACAATCCTCTAACCCATCTGTCCACGGCAAAGCTAGGTGCATTGGAACAACGCTGGGCTGCTCAACTTTCATCATTTGACTTTTCTATTAAGTATCGCCCAGGTCGCTCAAATGGCAATGCCGATGCACTGTCACGCCAGTATGAACAGTCAGAGTCAATGGCACCAATTGAGGCTGTGTTGCCAGGTACCTCTTTCCCAGGCACTTTACTCCAGACTAAAACAATGCCTCATCAGCAGGTAACTCAATCCATTGTCTGTCTTGCCATCTCATTCATCTGCTGATCTTGCTGCTTTACAGAGGGACGACCCCCACTATCAGTGTGTTCCCCTTTTAACCTGGGTGGGGTCACAACCAGTTAGAAGAGCTGATAATATGGAGCCATGCAGTGTTGCAAGTACACACTCAAGCATCTATAATATCCATGTTTTATCTGTGCTTATCTGTGCTTCCAAGTTTTGTTTTGTTTTTTGTTTTTTTGGGTTTTTTCGGGTTTTTTTCAAGTATTATAAGATTTGTCAAAGATAAATAACCCCTGTAGTTCAGTTTCTGTAGGATCCCCTCTTAGGATCCCCCGAACACAGGTTTGACACAAGACAACACAAAAAGCCTAACCTTAGGCTTAACCCCTGTAGTTCCGTTTCTGTAGGATTCCCTCTTAGGATCACCCGAACACAGGTTAACACAAGACAACACACAAAGTGGCCTCAAAACTTCAACAAAACACACATACTTCAACTCTTTATATTTACTCAGGTCCAATTCACAATTTTGATTCATCTTAATTTATTAAAACACACAAAAGGCAACCCCCCCCTTTACTCTCTCTCTTAAATTCTCACTCCCACGGGGGAGCTTTTGCATGAATGGGTTCGGATCAGCAGCTGTACATCCAACATCTAACTTTGGAATTTCTTTTTTGGAGAGAATGTTTGATACTACTTACTGCACTTAGGTCTGGGTGAGACTGCAATTAAAGTGGCAAGAAATATCTCACCTTTTTTATGGTGCCCTTTTACAGTGTCGCCAATTATGTTGTGGAGAAAACTTCCAAAACGTAATGAAATAACAACACAATACTTTTCCTCTTCACAACCTTTTATAACCATTCTTACATCACTCTTACATCACTCTTACATAGTCAAATCACCAGATCTGGACCCAACCATCCTGTACTTTCTCACATATGTCCGTGTTCTGAGCGTCACGTGAACGTAATATTGTCTGTGTTTCCCACGAGCCTGCATGGTGTGTGTGTGCTCGACTCCCTAGTCTTGGTCAAGGCCGACCTGAAAACAGACTGGCTGAATGTTAGCTGGTGGCATAGAAACATTCAACACTGTCCTAGCTGTGTTATCTGTGTGTCTGTGTGTTCGTGTATTCTGTGTGTCTGTGTGTGCGTTAATGTGTCTATGTGTTGGCCTTTATCATGTTCTCATCAAAAGTCCATATGTGTCACTCAGAACACCACACTACACTCAGTTCCTGCTTTATTAACTCCACTGAGTTAAATCAAATTCAGCCTAAAATCAAAGCCCTGCAACAAATTCTACCTTTGTGAAGGTTAGAATTTAGAGGTGACAGAGTTATTGGACTGACTAAATGTTAGAAATACTTCTCAGTGTAACACCTGCTTTAGTCCACTTTAAGACATTTTTAGCCACTGAATTTCTGCTATCAGTGGGTCCAGTGAAGACAGTCGACTGATCCTTTTAACCGCAGACTGTGAGAACAGCGATGGTCGCAGCAGAGGACGGGGTCAGTGTGGATGGATGTTTCTGAAGTGTGCTGCTGATGGATCCTGCCTGGTGCGAATTTGAGTTTAATCTTCGAGTTATCAGACAAACATCAGGGACGCTGGGGCCCGAATCCTTTTCCAGTTACCGCACCTCCAGCACTAAATTTAGCCACACTGACACACAATGGTGTATTAAACTGTGCCCCCTTATCTGTATCATAAAGGCAGTCAGGCAGGCACCCACACTGCATGATGAACTCTGTCTAATCCAAACTTTATCAGAGAATGTGGCCTCTGTGAGTCACTGCAGAGGTGCTCAGGAATGGACTGCAGATTCCCACACAGCAGAGATAATCAAAAATCTTAGAGGAAGATGGGATTCAAGTAGCCATGGTACAGCCAAGCAAAATGTCTGGTGGCACTGTGCAGGTTTTCACTCACATATTGAAGTGATGGCACTTCAGGAGACTCAAATTATTTGTTGAAGTCAGACAAGTGAAAGCCAGCAAAGCTCTCAGTCTATGTTTCTCTCATCCTTAACCAATCAAACATGTCGCCGCTTTTTACAAACTACAAACTTTTGACAGTCGACACCGTGAAAGCATTCATGTAGATATTGTCCCACACACACACACGCACACACACACTGTCACACATACACTGTCACACATACACTCTCTGGACCCAGTGGAGGCAGATAAAAGCAGGCATTCAGGCTCTGCATCAAAGCTGTTCTCTTTTGGGATGTGTGTGAACAGCTAGCCTGAGGTGTGGTTCTTTTCTCTGTGGGAATTTTCACTGAGTGTGTGTCCTTGTGTGTGTGTTGATGTTAGCTATGACTGGCTACTAGGCATACAGATTGCAAACAAGGCCTGAGGTACATGTTTGTAGCTCTGACTTCTTTTCTTCCCTCCTTGTTTCTGTCATGTTTCAATTCACAGCACTTTCTTTCTTTTACGTCCTCATTCAGTATCATTCGTTCAGCGTGTCAGTCAACACAACATGTTTGATTCATATTTATTGCATACTTGTCTGTGGTTGCCATGAAGGTTCATTGGGTAAATGGACGAGTATGTATTGACACAAGAGTGCAGTGGTTCCCGACCTTTTGTTCGTTTAATGTACTCCCATAAGCCTATCAAATGGGCTCAAGTACCCTTTCATCATCCCTGTTCTATTTATGGCATAGCATCATGGGGCTGTTTGATGGTACTGCATCACAGAGAGGCTGTGGTGTCAAGACGTAGTGATCCTACAACTGTTGTGCCCACTCTAGATTTGGTCAGTTTCAACTTCCTGAATTCTGCTGCCGCTTAGACTGGCAGAACATTGTTCTAACTAATACTTTCATACCTTTCATACACTTTCAACTGCAACAACTGACAGGTGAGAGACTGTCAACTGTCAGTTGGCATGTTATAGCTGTAAAGTTCCTGGTCATTGGGACTGTGCATACAAAAATAAATTAAGAAAGGAAAAAAAAAAAAAAAATCCAAACAGGCAAAGAATCCTAACCCTAACAAAAACAGGGTTTAGTGTAAACACAAATGTGTGGATAGTACTGTGATAATAATAATAAGAAGAATAAACATTATTTGGAAAGAACCACATTAGGTGGCTCAATACCATAAAACTGTACAATTATATCCTTCTGTATTCCGAAACATGTATTGTAATGTATGTATTAAAGCATAAAAATCATCACATAATCAACCTTTATGAAGGAAGGATTAGCAGGGTTGATGTATTAGACTGTTGGTAGCCAGTTTAATGTGTACACCTACTTAAAGCTGTGTAACTCTCATGAAAACTGTTAACACAGACATGTATAAATGTATAATAAACCCTCTGCATGTGAGGCGGATTTATTTTTTTGTATTTTCTTGGCATTTGGACGAACTTACCCTTTAACATAAATTCATCTAATCAGTTTTTATACAGTATAATGTCTCAAGTATAAACACATTCAACACATTGATATGAATAGAAATACAAATGAAAGCATAAAGTCTATCCTGAAACAAATGGCTGTTCTTTGGTCCTGACATTTGATGGCATTTTTCTCTCATTAACAAGCCACAAAAGTCACAGAAGCATGACGAGCATGCTTCAGCACTCGGTCTGTAATATTTACATGGCTGACAGCGTTACGATGTCATTTCAAACATAACAAGCATTTTAATGCCAACGCTGCTGTTATTAAAAGACATGGACATAAACCAACAGCCACGCATGGCAGAGCACAACAGGCATTTTTATACATTAACAAGTAGCGTGTAAAAAAAAACAAAAAAAAAAACAAGAAAATATCAGTTTTGATTATTATATAATAGATATTCAACGCTAATGACATGTTGTAAACAAGCAGTGTGACCATTAGGCCACAAACAGGAACACCCACCCAAAGATGACACAGCAATGAGGACTGAACAACAAAGACGGACGGAAAAATTCGACCGCAGCCACAATTTACTGGCAAAGGTGAGTATAAAAACAGCACTGACAGCTGGTGCCAAAGATTTTGAGAAGTGTCATAGAAAAGCTGACAGTCAGATAAGGACACAGATCAAGAGCACACAGGCTTTATGTCCTGCTCAAACACGTCTGCAGTTTAGCCTGATGCTGAAAAAAATATATATGAGCACCTCAGCGTCCAGATGCAAAGAGAAATACCGTGTCAGCGGCTTCATAAAAATCCAGATAAATGACTGGCAGAACTTTGCATTTTCCCTTTAAGGCAGGCAACACTCTTTGACAGTCTGTGCTTACAAGAAACACAACAGCAGAGGAAGCTTTAAATCCACAGTCTGGGTGTTGTGCTGTCAGCTGGCGCCTGTGGCCACAAGTACCAGCTGTTTACTGATTTTTGCCTTCAGTTCAACAGAAACTCTTCGCTGTTAGAGATTAGAGGAGTATTCTGTAACATTTTGTATTAACCCTTGAGACCCCGTCGTGCCCGGGAGCATTTTAAAATCATTCCCAGTGTATCAAAACACGGCAAATAAAGTCCTAAGCTTTATACTGAAGATAATTTAAGCTGTCACTAATAACCGGAACAGTAAATATACACATTAACGCTTCCCCCTGCAGGTTTCCTCTTGTAAATTAAAAAAATATCTCTGCCATGTGCATCCCGTCTCTAAAATCTGATGGATTCTGTAAGATTCTGTTGTGAGGGAGATCCTGACCAGACACTGTGAAAATGATTTGCTCAAAATCACATCACATCACATACCGAACCTATCCAGCCTTACCTGTGACACCACTGTGGTAGGTTTCAAGGACATTTCATCAATCATGTCACATAATCACCATCAGTGGTACCTTCAACAGGTACCTACTCTCACTGCCAGCAATGGATGCTGTTTTTCAGGGGGAAGTGCACTGAAAAGTCGGTAGGGAGGCCTGACCAATGTTTCCCAATGTTAATCTCTAAATTATCAGATAGTTTTTTTTTTCATAAGGTTGAAGTGTGGGGTATTTTATTTTAGTTTTCTGTATAATTGCTGTGATATGCTTTGATATTGTATTGTTTTGTGTGCCTATGGTTAACTTTTGTGTATGGATTTGGTCTGATTGATCTGTGGTGCCAACAACTGATCCACGCAGCTGAACACCAGTCAGCAGAGTTGTTATCTGACACAAAACAACATCTGCTGCACGATTCCCCCACCCACCACCTCCTCCGAGTGCAACACAACTTGCCAGATGACTTCAGATCGTCTCACTGACTGCTAGCTGTGAAGTCACCATAGACACATTCACACTCTCTCCAAGTACACTGAAGGTCACAAACTCCCTCGACACCCTCTTCACAGTGCTACGTTTCTTCCATCGTACTGTGCTGTAGTGCCACAGTCACAGTGTGGGCTCGAAATCCATGAATCAAAAGCATCCCAAAGTGGTTGGAATCCAAAATGTGGACATCACTTCACTTATATTCCTTTTTTCTCCAAGCTCATAAAAATACTTTTTGGGAGGGCCCTCACTTTGGAACAGGGAGCTTGCTCACCTTCAGAGAATTTTCCAGTTTCAACCTGAAACATGACATTTGCAATGTAATCTCCAGCTGTCTGTTGGCCCCAACCAAAGGCGGGTCAAGCCATCATTACTGACTGTTCAAAGTTGATTTTCCACTGAACTCTTCTATGTGCAGCACGTCAGATTGGTCTGAATCTCTTTTTACAGCAGGGGACTGTCAAGGTGTTCCACGGCATTTAAATTGATGCATTTCCTGTAGCATCTTCCAGAAAAATTGGAACTTGAGGGTCTAGTTTTGGGTTAGATCATTTTTTCCAAGATTCCCTGGAGCATTCTGGTTGATCACTAATCACTGATTCGTGTTGTCTGACAAATCCTAAGACTGAGTTTGTCAAACACTTTCCTCTTGATGGACAAGTTTGTGAAACCCTAACAAACCATTGTTGTGTACCGCTGAAGACTTTTTTCTTTAGTCTTGTTTTGCTGCTGGTTCACATACAGTACAGTAGCTGGATATATTCTGCATACTTATCCCTCTCTGCAATGGTTTTAATATGTCTATGACATGACATGATCATCACAGGCACTGGTTATGTTTTAAGGTATGTGTGTGTTTTATACTGATTATTGGGGAAAAAGCTTCAGACTTGCTTCAGGCCAGGTTCAGCTCAGATGATAAAGTCTGAAATCCTTCAGCCCAGGGGCCGGTTTAAGACTTGAACACGACAGGCGAGGGCTGGAGTTTTTGCCCCATGCAGGGTTCTTATTTCAGAGTCAGGGCCTGGAATGACCCGTCAAAGAAAATCATGCTGCATGAAAATTTAAAAATTAATTATTTTAGACTTCTATTCTCTTTTATTCTGTCAGGGTTTAATTCTTTTAGGACAATCGTGCTTTGGCTCGTTCGTTCCATTTTTATCTGGCATTTGTGGTTTCCAACTTGTTCTTGAAAAGGGAGAATATAAATGAAGTTATTATTAGTAGAATTATTTATACTCTCCTGACATTAATACCATGTTTCTGTGAAATATAGTGCATGCAAATGAGTAGTGCATTTGTATTTTGGACTGGAGTAAATGTATTAACCAGTGATAACATGTCACAGATAAACAGTTTGCATCTCAATATTGCCATAAGAGAAAATGGCATTAAAGTCGTCATTCACATGTTCACCTTTTTAAGGGAGAAAGCTTGTTTTCCATCTGTATTCTTTCAACTTAAAATACTGTATCTAACATCACCAGGACTTTTCCTGAACATAAGAGAAGTACATCATGAAGTTGCTCGTGGATCATCATAGCGATCATTCATCCATATAATCCCTCTTATACTGCAGCAGTTTTTTTCTCTGCTCTCAAAGCAGAAATTGGTGCTGCTTCCTTTTGCTGAGCAGATCATCTTTTGTGGTATTTAATCTGTCCGTCTCTGTGTGATCTATAATAGACAAAATAACCCCTGCTCCCTTACCTGGGAACTTACTTCACGAAGCACTCTTTTGAAGTACCAATTTCTAGCCTACAATTGCCACTCTGAGTTTTGTAAAATCATAAAATAACACACAGAAGCCAGAGGTTTATCACAAAGCGCTCCAAGGTAATGTGGTGATTCAGTGAATTTTATGTTATGGTGAATTTAGAGTGCGCTTTTGCATTTGAATCTGCACTCTCACTAGATTACATTGAAGCAGCAAACAGTTATGGATATCAAGGTATCCAGCTGGGACCAAAGAAAAAAACCTGCAATCCTGAGTCTTTTTTCAGTCAGAAAAGCTATCTGCTTACCAAAAACTGTCACACACTGACCTGAACACTGTAATTTGTTCCATTCAGTTTCTGATGGAAAACCCGTCTACTTCAAATTCAACATGGAGCTTTTTCCAGGAAGAGGCTTGACCCCACTTAACGTACATCCACAAAGGTCTTCAGGCTGAAGTTAACGGCCTTGAACTCTTCTTTTCTTCTTGTGCTCCCGTTACAAACATCACATGTGCATTTGAATGACAGATGCGACTGAAGGAAATGACAGTCTTATTGCTGGTGTTATTTTTACTTTTGTTTTTCTACGCTGAGCGGGACAAAGATCCACACTTTCACTGCTGTGATGGGATTTCTGAGATACAATGACAAATGCTGCCGAGTACGTGTGGTACACACTCTCGCCGCAGGGTGTGACTCACATCAATCCACACACACACACACACACACACACACACACACTGCAGAGTTAGTGCATGTGTACCCAGATCCTACACAGCTTCTATCTCAGTGTAATATAGCATTGACATATCTTGAACCTTTCGGACCTCCTGCTGTTTTTGCTCAGCTTTCACTCTGTCAGGCTTTTAGCACTCTTTACATGTCAAGATGTAATATATTTCATTGTTATAAATAGAGTCTGGCAATGCATGTTCTAAACTAGATTGTGTTAAAAAGAACAATAATTATTAAGTGGATTTCCGCATGATTCCAAGCATGAACTCTTCATGTTTCCACAGAGCACATTGGCCTATCAAAGCTATTTTACTATAAGATTGAAATCAGCAGAATCCAGGTTAATAATCATCTGACACTGACATCTATGCATCAGCCTGACTCACTCCTGGAATCAAAACTCAAAATTTTATTGATCTAAACCTATTATCCATCCTCCCAGTCTCCACTGGCTCCCAGTCCCACAGCAGGTCTAGTTTATTATCATCCTCCTTACACTGAGCCAATCAACAACCATGCCCCGTCCTACCTCAGAGACCTGCTCCACAGTCACACCCCGTCCTGCAGCCTCTGCTTCTCTGATACAAGCCTCCTGACTTCCACTACCCAGGACCAAACACCCAACCTGGGATAATAGAGCCTTCTCCATGGAACATACTACCAGTTCCTACCTTCTGAGAGTAAATGGTAAATGGGCTGTACTTATATAGCACCTTTCTACTCTTCCGACCACTCCAAGTGCTTTAACACTATCTTACCCACCCATTCACACACATTCATGCAGCCTTCGCTGCTATGCAAGGTGATTGAATTGCTGATCATCTGATTAGTGGACAACCTGCTCTACCTCCTGAGAGTGCTCTGCCAGAGTACCTCCTCTATTAGCGCTACTGACAACTGGTAAATCTATCCCCACTCTACATCTTGGATGTACAGTATATGAGCAGTACTTAGTGTGACAAGGACATGTTAGTGCAGCAATGAACCTTGACTGTTTCTTTGTAAGTTACTCTGGATAAAAGCATCAGCTGAGCATCAGAGAGTTAAATGGGCAAATGGTAAATACCTGTGATGTTGTTTTTTTGGGATCTTGTGTCATCACGGGGAGTCTTTGCGATGGTACTGTAGGTGCGCAAAGCTCCTCCTGCATCCTGTGTGTTTAAGTGTACATTACAAACACAGTGAAACAATAAAAAGTAAGTTGCTCAAACATAAAAGCATTTTTCCATTCTTTGGTTTCCTGTATAATAAAGGCTGGCAGCTAATCAAATGTTGATATTTAGTATAAAGAACAAGAAGAAACCTCAAAAAGATGGAGGATTGAACTGCTGTATTAAACTGCGTCCCTTCACAGCAGTTAAGTCGATAGCTGGGGTTCAAGATCTTTAATCAGTATCTCTACTAGAACTTAAAATAGGTTTGGTGAAACATCGACAACATAACACGGTCTGAACTGTAGCCAAATTAAATTTCAATACTGGCTGATCTGAAGGCAGAGAAAAAATAAAGACAGAGAGAAGACAATCAGAACGGAAGGAAGAAGGAGGGTGATAGCTGCTGGTCAGAGACAGTGAGCAAGATAGATTAGAGGAAAGAGCTTAAAAAGATGGATAGCAGCTCTTGAGTACAAGAGTGCACATACGTCTCTCATCTGCAGTTGTAAAACACACACACACACACACACACACACACCATAGTCTATGTATATTCCTGTCACCCCATACCCAAATAGGCAAAATAGTCACACTCAGGTGTGGTGTTACTGGTCGTATGATGCCTTCACTTCAATCATGGATCATGCTGCTATCAGCTGCCCTTCTGTTCCCATGGTGACAGGACATCTACAACTATAGCCACTTTCCCTCCCTGCCTCTCTCTCTCTCTCTCTCTCTCTCTCTCCCCGCGCCTCTCTCTTTTGAGTGAAAACCTGGTAATGGGGCTAATTTAAAACATGATGTGTCATTGTCTAAAATACAGTTTTTAATTCAGAATTGAAAAAAAAAAGAAATATATTGCACTTAATGTGATGGCTGCTGACTGCTCTGATGTCCAAAGTGTCCATCATTTTGAAACGTTTTAATCATGTCGGAGTACAGCTGTCAAGAATAATTGATCAGGAATGAAGAACAAAAAGGCGAACTTTGAAAGTCATCTTACTCTGCTTAAATTGTATTGCTAAAATATATTTATTGATTGATACTGAAAACATGAAATAACACATATGGAGATGAAAATAAAATGTATACAAAGCAAAATACACTTCATATTTCATAGTCATTTAGGTAACCACCTTTTCTTTGATGACAGCTTTGCACATTCTTGGCTTTCTCTCAATCAGCTTCATGAGGTTGTCACCTGAAAACTTTTTTGTGTTTGAGACATTCAGAGGTAGTGTTGAAATACAGTAAATTAAAGTAAATAGGTAAAAATCTATTCAAGTACTGTTGTAATCTATATTATGACAAGAACCCCTCAGCTAAGTTAAGAGCATCAATGGTCCATCATAATTTTAAGACATCAAATGATATCATGAAACAGGCTGTGGCACAGGAAAGGAGATAGCTCTGCTGCAGAGGTTCATTTTCAAGTAGCAGACACATCTGAACATCAGTTGGTCGGAGGAGACTGCGAATCAGACCTTCATGGTCGATACCACAAAGGAGGCAGACCAACAAGAAGAAGAGGACCAAGAAACACAGAGAATGAACAGTAAACCGGTGGATATCTGTACATTGGTCTGATGAGTCAAATTTGAGAGTTTTTGCTCCAACTGCCATGTCTTTGTGAGACACAGGGAATTTGAACGGATGATATCTACATGTGTGGTTCCCACCATTGAGCACAAAGAAGAAGTTATGATGATGCACGTGACACTGTTGGCAATTATTTCAAATTTTAAAGACAGCATGGCTACCACAGAATTCTTCAGCAACATCCCACCCCATCTTTTGTGGTTTGTGCTTAGTGGGACCATCAAACACACTTACATAATGTGCTATTTGACCAACAAGGAACATAGAGTTCTTCAGATGACCTGGCTCACTGAACTTGAATCCAACTGAGATGGTTTTGGATGATCTGGACCATGGGGTGACGGCAAAGCAGCCAACAAGTGCTCAGACGATCTGAGAACTCCTTCAAGACTGTTAGAAAAAACATTCCTGGTGACGACCTCATGCCTGAAGCTGATTGAGAGAATGCCAGAAGTGTGCAAAGAAAAGAATCTAAAATATAAAACTTATTTTTCTTACCACATGATTCCAATGTTTTCAGTGTTTATCTACAATGTAGAAGGTCACAAGTTCTTAGTGGGATATCAGATGTTTGGTTAGTATTGTATGAAGCACACATCTTCAGGAACACTTTCCTGAATCCATGGCTAAATGTGCAATCAGCCTCCTGCCCTCTCACATACAGATACCACTCAAAATATCTTCCCCAACATCTCTCACTCTATAAATACATATCTCACCTTGCACTGCTATATTCACTCTCACACACCCACTCCATCTATTCATGAATCAATGTCTTTATCATTTATCTATGTGTCCATTCATCTATTTGGAATCAAATATGCAGATTTCTTGTAGATCTGCAATGATTTCCCCAATCTGAGTGTCAAAAGGAGGATGTCATGTTCATGTCAGGAGTCATGTTCATCTGAGGCAAATATCAGGCTTTGAATAGATCCATTCCTTATGCTAGTGAATTTGAGTTTCATCCAGGAGGTTTGTCTGTCTTCATGCATTGTGGCTAATAAGATCTGACTGCTCTTAATGCACTTCTGCTGTTAGCATTAGTTCAATAAATGATATTGCATGCCCTGCTGGTTAGCGAAATTATCTTAGTTGTGTTGACCTGTTCAGCTAAACAGTGTTAGTTCATTAGCTGTCCAATATTAACGTATTAACATTACTTTGTCATTATAAGCAGCAACACATAGAAAAAAGTAGCCTACATGTGGTAACACTCCAAATTAGGTTGACTTTCCATTTATTTAATCTGCTCTCTACATGGCTGTGAACATTACAGCGACATCAAGCTCCTGCAGTTATCACAACACTAACAGGAAACCAGATGCTTTCAAAATAAAAGCACAGGCTAATTATCATAGAAGACATCCTATCTCCTCTAGCTTAGGATTTATTTATTCAAATACGTTGTAACAAAGTTATATGGAGGTAAAGAATATCCAGAGATTATAAAAAGGTGAAGTATTGGACAAAAGGTCAGACTGGTTAGCAATAGACAAATAACCAATGGTTGAAATGTTTGAAGAACACTAAATACTAATCATGTAACATAGAGTGCAGACGCTTTAATCCAAGAGATTTAAAAAAAAAAAAAAATAGACACAGCATTGTGTCTGTGTACAATAAAGACTGCGGATGGAGGTCAGTTTTCTAATGATATGTGAATTAGATCTGCTGTAGGTTGATGTAGGCTGTAACTCAAGGATTAACCTGTTCCTTTCCTAATGTGTAAAATAAATGATGGTCATACAGTGATTCCTGAACATCACATTGTTCAGGAAGAACTGCCATGCCAGGCAGCAGTCATGTTCAACCTTAGCACAGAGGCCAATGGCTGAAGCCCAGGACCTCATTAAGATGCAACATACATTCTATAACATATAACATGCTAACTGCCTCAAATACGAACATACTGACATGCATCACACACCACACCTCCAAAATCATTGGTCTCCCCCCAATCTCTCTGACGTCAATAATACAGCTATTGCACGCAGAGCTTTCAGTATAGCACACGACCCCAGACACCCCCTCAACTCATCATTCATACTGCTACCATCGCAACACAGATACAGGACCCTGACCTGTAAACGTGCTCGCTATAGCAGGAGCTTTGTACCCTCTGCTATAGCAGCCCTAAACAAAGCACCCCAGTAACCACCGTAGGGGTACAGGGAGGGTTGGATGTGTTTAATGTGATAAATATGTATATATTCTTGTTGCTATGTCGTGGTGTCTCAACGTATCTTGTATGTATGTATGCATAAAGGGCACATACATGCTGCAGAAACAATGTGTTAAGCAATGTGCTGTCTGGTAAGTTGGAGCTAGGATGAATACCAGATCATGAGGTAAGTTAAGTGTCTTCCGTGGGGTCTCACAGTCGGGTCAGAGGGTGAGAGTTAGCCACCCTTAGCCTTAAAGTCACTGAATGAGCCTTTGCACATGCTTTGCACGGCTGCTCTACCAGCTGAGCTAAACACCAGCCCAGATGTTGTCTTCTTCAGTTTCCTGGAGGAGATTCTGGAGGGACCATAACCTTCAAAGAAAGGTCCAGACGAGAGAAGCCGAGCTACTTAATCTGCTATCATCTTGCTGCCAACTGCCTTGCAGTCTCTGTTTGTAACCTCTCCCTTGAGAACTCAAACGACTCACTGTAATAAGTAACAATATGTGATAGATATCCATCTATCTAGATGTTACATAAAGGAAGGGAAGCTGAGCTGCAGGTAGTTCATTAACTGTGGAGAGAAAGACCATTTTAAACTACAAGACAGATAAAGTCATAGAAGATGTATAAAGAGAAGAGAGCGAACACTGTTCCCAAACCAGTGTGTGGGCTCGGAGAGGTTGCAGACTCAGTGGGCTTTGTGCACACAGGAAGCAAAGCACTGTGGGAGTTTTTAATCCATCAATAGGTGCCTTTCCTTCAGGGTCTCTGGGAATTGAGCCAGCAACCCTCCCGAGTGCTGGCAGCCCTGCCTCTGAAGACATACAAGTCACTGCTTTCAGACGCACACACACACACACTGACACACATATAAACTAAAACACACACACACACACACAGATATACTACAGTAAAGTCCTATAGATTCAAAAGCGCAACTGCATGCAAACACCCATTCCATCGAATCCTTACTATATTCCTCTGCAGTGACACACACACACACACCTTTATCGTCTTTCTATCCAGCATCACCAGTTTCCAGGGTGACACTTTATGAATAATGATTTATTACATTGGGAGAAAAAAGAAAATGAAGGAAAAGGCCTTGGATAAAGAATACATTTCTTGCCCTCGAAGGAATACATTTACCCGAGGCAGCACTCTGAGTCAGGGAGTCATCTGAGAAACGTTTGGAGAACTGAGCTCACTCAGAGAGGATGGCAGAATTGGAATGTGCTTTTTAGCCTTGATGTGAAAATAAAGTCTTTTCTTAATCAAGGAGTGGAGAAGCAGTGGGAGGCTGTGAGCAAAAAGAAAAGGAGAGAGACTAGACTGAATTTAAACATAATAGTAAGGGACACTGATTAAGACCTCAGCAGAGACGGAAGAAGCCAGGGAGATGGATTCACAAAAGGAGGGAAACAAAGAGGAAATGAAAGAGATAAAGAGCTCTTTGCATTCTTCCACAACAGTTAATAATAATCAATGCAAATTCACTTGCTTAAACCTGCACTTTTTTTAAGCAAGTGGCAGAGAGATAAATGTGAAAAATTGGGCTTCAGCATCCAGAAGTCAGTAGGCAGAATGTGACTCAAGTCCACACAGTGTTTTTACCAGCCCAGCGGTTTAGATGAGTTTTACAAACTGTCAGCATAAGCGAGCTGCTCTTAAGAAACCAGCTTTTGATTAAGAGCCCAGGTCCAATGTCCAGCCTCAGCCCGGAGCGCTGAACCCTTCACAGACTTTAATCGACTTCACCTGTGACATCATCGTGGGTGCAGGATGGTGTGAGGGCTCAAAAATGCTGTCTGAGGAAAGGTGCAGCACTTTGTGGAACTATTTTACCTGCACAGAGACATTTCTGTGGACTGTAATGTGTGAGGATGATAGTTGATTCTGTATGTCTGGATGCAGTAGTTTAATAATCTGAAGTGTTTGCTGGAAAACAGCTCTGTTAGACTATAAATCTGCATATATGAAGTCAAGGTCTTTGTAAGACCAACAACTACACACAGGCTACCTGCTGGTTAGCAATGTGCTGCTTATTTTTTACAATTCCACTGTCATTGCCGATTTATCACAATGCTATGTTCTGCAGGTTGTGTGCATGAAGCCGTTGGAAATGAGCTTTGGTCTGCTGCCCCACAGATATCTTTGGCCACTAGTAATGGGAATTCTGGTTCTTTTTAGTCAGCCAGATCATTTGGCTCAGCTCACCAAGAAGAGTCGGCTCTTTTGGCTCCTAAATGGCTCTTCAATTTAACTCAACTCAACTTTATGTATTTATTTATTTAGATATATATCACACACATACAGCTCATACAGCCGAGTAAAAACAGAAATAGACAACAACTAACAGTTCTTAAGGCAACAGAGCAGTTGCATGAAAAACTAGAGATTAGAAGAAGAGTAAAAAGCATAAAACTACAACAACGAAAGAAAAAAGAAGTAAATTAATACCTATAGGGTACAGAGCATAATTTAAGAACAGCTGCAGTAAAAGTAGATAAGACCTGTACAGTGAATAAGCACCAGAGATAAAAGTAACAGGGAATGATCAGGACCTAAAAACTCAGCAATGAATGGTGAGGCACCTTAGGTAAAAGCCAGGCTAAGGAGATAAGAGATTAAGTTGTTTTAAAAAAAAATGTCTACAGAGGTGCAGTCCCTCAGATAGGCAGACTGTTCCAGAGATGGGGGCTGCAGTAGCTAAAAGCGGTCTCACCAAACATCTTTGTGGAGGTTCTGGGGACAGCTAGGAGTCCAGATGCCGAGGCTCTGAGGGGCCTGCTTGGTACATAGTTTTGTAGCATGTCACAAAGGTAGGTCAGTGCCAGGCCATTTGGTGATTTAACAACCAATAAGAGAATCTTATTGAATTTACCACTTATACCTTTTATGATTCAGCCAAATTTACCACTTATGATATGTATGTGTACACATATATCACTTAAATTATTTAATACATCCTTTGTACTGAAGTATTAAACAGTAAAAATTACATTTTTAAATATCAGTAAATTGCTGTAGCCAATTGTTTTCATTGCATTTACAGACAAGGGTCTGTGAACCGCACTCCTTTCCCTCCTGTTCGGTGTACCCGTCTATGAGCGCTGCTATGCTGGACCCCCACCCCTCTCTGCTTGGTGGTATCCTTTTCTATCCTCATGTGATTGGTTGCACAGCACGCTGTGTCTGAAAAAGTGTCTGAAAGACAGTAGCGTTATTGGCCACATTTCTGAGCTCTTACGAGATAAAGTGCATTGAAATGCCACTCAAAGTTCCTACTCACACAAGTCACACAACAATGGAACACTGTAAACGGTAAACCATCACATAAAGGTATATTTGTCTGTATTAAAATACAACTTTCCCAGCGTTAAATCATGTCTCAGTCACATCTGAGCTGCGACACTGTTCTGACACTGACACATCTTCAAACCCTGTTTTGTTGACTGCGGAGTCGGGTCCCCTGCTTGGATTGATTCCATCCTGAAGAAGAAATAGCACTCCATTCTTCAGAGAGATGCACCTTCTGGTTTGCATCTTTGTTGAGACAGATTCATACTGCAGCAGGATAATGACCTCAAACACACCTCAACGCTTTGCAAGAACTACTTAAAGACCAGAGATGTCAAAGGAGTCCTGACTGTCATGGACTTTCCTCTGCACTCACCTGACTTCAACCCCATTGACAATTCACAGGAGCACTTGAAGGGAAACCACTTCTGGGAAACCACAAGCAGTTATTGGAACCTTGTTACCTTGAAGAACCTTGAAGAAAATGGGTCATCAAGTTTTACACAAACTTGTGGGGTCCATGCCAGCTCAGGTGCAGTCATTAAAACAAAAGGGGGACAAACCAAATATTTAAATTTCTCTGAAATTCATATATATGTTTCAAAGATTCAACTTTTCACTCAAATTGTTACTGCAACAATTATGATAAAAAAAGTGTTATATTTTGCTTTTGTTTTGAAGATAAGTACATTGACTCATGGACGTTTAACCATGTAAACAGGCCACGGTGTTGAGAGTTCAGTAGTGTGTACACTTACCACAGAAACATAGGTTTGTCATAGTCAACCATATTTTGTTATGTTTGGCATCATGCCCTCGGAATGATCGGAGTTCACATGGGAAATTTGACTGAAATGCAGCATTTTTAAAAATATATGTTTCACTTCCTGTCTGTATATTCATTTCCTAACAGTGACCATTCATAGACCAGATTTTTTTTTTTTTAATGACTGGGACAGTTGAGGAACTTCAGACTTTATTAAATCCTTTTTACTTATGATTTTTTTCAGCCCTGTGACCTTTTATCCTATCTATGAGAGCTGATATAACCATAATGTGCAGGTAAAAATACTCTCTCTAAAACAAAAAGTTCAAAGAAGAGGACATCACAGTGTTGTGGTCTGTAAAATATCAATCCATTTAAAATATAAAAACAACATTTATCTATTAAGTGACCTACATGGCCAGTGAGTTAAATAAATCCAACCATCATCGTGATACCACACGAGCCGCTTGTTTTATTCTTAGTGGCTCAAACAGATGTACTTGCTGAAAACACCAGAAGAGCCTTCACTCAGTCAGTGTGTTTAAAAGTGATCAACCATCCAGTTAAAGTCAGCATGCATTGGAGAAACAAATATGGTTTCCAATATTTGTCCTGGAGTAAGCAGATTTCTGGGCCATGTATTCATATTTTTGTGACTTTATGCCATAGACAGACAAAGTAACGCTGTGATAGCTGAGCGGCAAGATGGGAAAACTATTCAAAAGAATTCAATGTCCAACTAAAATTGAAACTCTAGCACAATGTCTACACAGAGCCGTAACCAAAGCAGCATCAGCAGTCCTCCGTCTGTGTCTGAGTCAGGCACAGTATTGAGGGTAGGTCATGCATGTTTTGGCAGCACTCAGAACCCGATACACACGCTGTAACACTGTGCTTAAAGAAAAACAAACAAACAAAAAAAAAAAGCTGAAGTGCTTCCCGTGTAGACGCGCCGGAATCCAAAGAAGTTTGCAGCAGACACGCAAAAAAAAAAAAAACAGGCAGCAAGAGGTGAGGAGAAATCATCAGACTGTGTAACACAGTTTCATGTGTGCACGTAAATGAAGTGACTGACAGATAGAGGAGCCTGATGGAGATAAAAAAAAAGAGGCACAAGTCCACTCGCTGCTGTGTGTGTCATGAAAATGCAGACACTTGCTGTAGCTTTGTGACATGCTGCATGTTTGTTTCTTAAATTATTATTTTTGGGGTATTTGTTAGAAATAGTAATATTATTATACTGCCATCTACTTGTTTATGAAATATTTTCTGTTCCTTCAAATGCAACAATTAAATGATAATGAGTTTGGAGTCTTGAGAAGCAAATGTATCAGACTACCCCTGACCAGCCAGCAACACATCACACACTAATAACCACTTTTAATTTACTAATTTTCTATTTTCCCTTTTTAAACCTGCAGTGCAGAACTTTTAACTTCCCCCCGCTGGCAGTGAGAGTACTTCTACAAACACAAAATACACAATCATTTGAAGTCCAATACAATCTAAGCTCAATACAAAAAATAAATAAATAAATAAATAAGTGAGTGAATAGGTCCTTATCTCAACATAAATCCTCTCTTTGGGATCCAAGGACGCAGACAAAATTACTCTGAACAAACAACAATGGACCAATGGAAATAAAACCAAGTGAAGCCTTGTACATCTGACAGAGAGGCCAAGTGATTTGTTGGCATTCTTTCAGATTTTCTGGGTTTGGTTGATTAATATTGGTGCTTTATCCTGGGAAAGTCACCACAGACACCAGATTTAAAAACTCATTTGGCAGGGCAGAAGTCCTGCACTTCACTTCAAGAAAGGGAAATGTAAAGGGAAGTGCACAGAATGTTAAAATCATCCTCATCCTCAGAAACACATACCACACTTGAGTCTCTCATGTAAATGAACAACAACACTTAGAAATCTTGTCTGAGATGCGTTTGTACTCCACATGTCTGAAGGCAACGAAGCGTGTCCTCTGCCACAAAGTGGAATATTAAACTGTTGTGAATCTGTTACACACACATCCTGCAAGGACCAAACAGAGTCAAAAGGCCTGCTTAATAAACATACTGTATTACATGCTTTAGTGCTAATGTGATGGGTCCAACAAGCAGCAGGTCCTAGAACTGGGAGAAGAGCCCAAAACACCCATAGAAAACCCACACAGAAGAAAATATAAACTCCATACTGAAGAGACGGAGCCAGATGGGTGATTTTGAAGGTATTTGATTATTTAGAGGCAACAAAAGAAAACTTGTCAATGTTAGCAGTAAATATTAATATGAGATGTTAGACTGAGCACTTTTTAAAGCTTTTTACCGCTAACTTGAACTCACTCACTCACTGAACTAACTGACAAAAACTACACTGCAGCCATCTGACTGGCTCTGTGAGGATGAACTTTTAACATGCTAACATTGAATTAAACACAAAGTGCAACAGGTGCTGATGGAAAAAAGTCATTAGTTTTGCGGCTAAACCAAAGAATCGACACATTTAAATCTTGCCCCTGGTGATGGTGTTAGATGGAAAGGTAAGGGATTCATCCTGAAAGGGACATGAAAATCTGTACAAAATTTCATGATAACCTATCTGATAGATGCACTATAAGTCAGGGAATTAGCAGTCTCTATGGCAGTGGTTGCCAAAGTGGAGGTTGGGATGCCCTGGGGGTGTCACGAGACAGCAAGCAGGGGTCACAAGATGATTATAGAGAATATAGAATATATATTAAGAATAGAAAATATTAAGAGAATATGTTTAAACTCAGGATTTTCTTTTCGGTCCACTGGTCTAGGGTACATCACCTGGGAACCATGAACGTCTGCAGAAGGGGTGTAAACATAATCAGTAAGTGAAGGTAGAATACAATGGCAAGATTGTTCCACAGAAAAAAAAAAAAAAAAAAAAAACTTAGTTTGAAGGTGTTACATAAAGGTGAGCTTTCAGCATTCAGACCTGTGACCCTGATATGTTTTTCACTCTTGGGTGTCTTGAAGATTCAACAAATTGGCCAGATTTAAAGAGAGTGCTTGTGCTTCAGAGCGTCCTCACTGCGTGAGCCCAGGAGGCATACTCAACTGTGAAGATGATGGCTTGGATTATGGTCCAGTGTTAAAGCAAAATTGTGTGACTTCTCTACCATAAAATAACACATTTAAAATGTTGATGCTACATTGACTTGTATTTAGGTGAAGGGTGCCTCTGTCATCACCACTCTGTTGTTACACTATGAAACTTTGTGTTCCAGACATAAGTCACACACTACCAGCTATTTCACAGATTGTGGTTAAACTGGATTATATTTGAAAGAGAAAATGTTTTTTGGTTTTCTCACATCACTGCATCAACTCATACTGTAACTCTGATTTCCTGTTTCCTGATGTATACTCAGTTTGTTAGCCGGGATGCCTGGACTGTAAGTTGTGCTGACAGCAAGTGGAGACTGTGTTGTGTTAGAATCCCAGCTAGGAAAGCGGGCCATGTAACTGGTGCTGTTGGACTAGTAAGTAATATTAGCTGGCTGCTATGTCTTGTGTTGTTGCATCTGCTTGATGTAACACAGCCAGGTTTTAGATACTATGATTTTAACAAATACAAGTGTACAACTGTCCATAATTACCATAGTGGTATTGCACTCTGAGGATGCTAAAGTCCCTGAGCAGCCTGAATCAGCAATAGTTCAGGAATTTTGGTGAAGGGTCATAAATGATCTGATTGTGTCCCTCAATGCATCACGACTTACACACACAAGCAATAGAGCTCCATTCTGGAAGTGTTTCAGAGACTGGGCTTATCGGAACAATGGGGATGACAACTGAATACTTCCTGTGGTAGAGCAAAACCTTTGGTTTTCCTGGTTCTTTACGTTATTCTCTGTTGTATGGTCTTGCTATACTCAGTTTTGGAGCAGAGACTTTTTTCTGTGGATTTAAGTTTTGGTTCTTGCTTGGTTCTTAAATCTGGCTCTGGTTTTGACCCAAGACATCAGCAAAAATATGGACTTGATTCCTGTGGTGCATCTTTTAATGGTGCTGGAACGTGAGCTGGCACAGGGAGTTGTTTCTGTTGAGGTTCGCGCCACATTGCAACTGGGAACAAACGATCTGGGTGGCTTCATGTAATGAGTGACTGGTTAGGGAATGAACTGCAGGTGAAGAGGTGGGCAGGGAAGGACAGGTAATTGTAGAGCAGATGAGGGAAATCTGAAGCGGTGTGAAGATGAGTAATGGAAAAGAGGGAAAGACTGAGGGAATCTGGTAGATGTAAAGAAGAAGGCAATGAAGGGGGTCTGCAGCTAATCCAAGCTAATTGGACAAAAGGCAGATCTGGGTACACCCTGGACAACTCACCAGCTTATCACAGGGGTGACAGACAGAGACAACAACCCACCCAAACATTGGGAGAACATGCAAACTCATAATGTATGTTTCAGTTGTGTTTACTTACATCTAATATCTACATCACATTGTGCTTCAACCTTGAAAAAAAGTGCTTTTGCTTGTAATGCTAAAACTGTACCCATAATCTGACGACTGTAGTGGATATTGCTGAAAAAATGTGTGGTATTAATACATTCAGCCAGCAAATCCATAGAGAGAATTCCCACCAGGCCAACTGAACATGCATTAGGTGGTGGACAGTGCATTAATGTGATTACAAAGCAAAACACAGCAAGGAACATGATGATGCAGGGCAATGGAAATTTGGCAGTTAGGACAGGTTTCTGTTGCCAGGTGAAGTCACTGTGTGGGACAGGTCCATGACATACACACACACACACACTATACATGACCCGCATACATATATTCAGCCTCATGCTGGGTTCGCCTATACCAATAAAGTGTGAGAATTTCTACGAACTTCACTTGTAAATATGATTGGTCAAATGACTTTAAGATTTTAAAGTGGTGGGTTCTGATTTGAAAGCTTTTAGAGGAGTAGATTCCCTGATTAAAAGAGAAAAGTTATGTAATTGACTGGAGACATGGTAGGAAGACACATAATTCTTATTAAGAGTAAAGCAAGCAGCTTCCTGCCAGTGGATGGCACAAGGGAATATATAAGAGATGGCGAGACTGAAAAGACAGAATGTTGCCAGCCTGTGTAATGATTTATACATGAGCAGATGCACTCAAATGTAGCTTGCTTGTAAGAGTAGGTCAAACTGCATGTAATTTTATAGTTTACATTAATATTCTACCAGTGCCATTTTGTAAAAGTTGAGAGTTTTATGACTAGAGTTTAGCAAGGCAGAAAACAGGAAAGTAAAATAACCTTTTACTAAAGACACAATCAGCTGTGAAGGCTCAACCTGTGTGATGTTTGTAAAGTAAAAACTTTAATTTCCCCACCTAGTATTATTGTTTGTGCCAGTGTTGCAAAGACAGGTCGACCCGGTTGCTTTCTGTTTTCCTTGGAGCCCAGCTCTGTGGAGAAATGATCAACACCACTTTAAGTAAGCGAGAGGAAAGAAGCATGTTCACTGAAGAGGCAAACTGGAATTGATGGACAAAGATTGGAAATCTCTAGTATGTGTTGAGAAACGGGTACTGGGTTGGTAACATGTTAAATGAAAGAAACCACACAATGTGATAACGTATTTTCTGCCTGTTGATTTTAATATAAAAAGTAGATCACATGATTCACAGGACCTTTTGCTTCCATGGTCTTAATAATTCAGAACAATAAGAAGACTTTTCAGTTGCATGGACTATTCTCCTTCATAAAGGAGAGTTTCCCATATTGCCAAATACATCTATCAAACCATCAAACTAGGCAATAATTATGTCAGAAAACTTTTTTTTGCCATCCATCAGCCAGAGCCTGGTGTGCAGCAGAACCTGTAGAAAATCATGAGGGAAAACTAGTAACCAGTGATTATATCTGTCTTCAGTTTGGGGTAGAGAGCCAAAGGCAATGCACAGACCATCACAATCAACCTGATAAAACTACACTGAAATTCTCCAGGGCATTTCCAGAAGACATGACATGATGGTAAAAATGAGAGAAATTACAATGGGAAATTGCAAAAATGTGTAACATGGAATCATCCATAGATGCCCATCTGGAGGTTATCTTTAACCTTGGTCAGGTTTAGGGTTAGCAACAGGAAGTACCAAAATTTCACACACCATGCGTAAGTGCAAGGTCTATCTCATATGTGAAAATCAGATCAATCAGGCAACAGTCAAATGCACCCTCTGGACGCTGAAGTGGGAAATTTTCCCTCCTCCATGTTGGACTATGCAAATCAGGCCACCTCCTGAAGTTTACCATTAATTTTGGGACACTTCCTGGTGGTCTACATCCACAAAATTTTAATCACTCTATGATGGGGATGCCGTCTTCTGGTAAAAATAGTTGCAAGTCTTTATCTCGTTGTACGGCTGAGTAGGGCCCCAAAATGTCACTTGACTAGGCCCTATCCATGGACGACCTCTTGACCTTGAAGCTAAATGGGCGTAACTCCCAACTGAGAGTTTTCGGACATGGGGCCAGTTATTCCCGAAAGCTCTGGAATTGTCGATTTTATTTTCAACTTTCAATCTATGTTACTTATGAAATAGATCTCTGAAATTTGACAGACCTATTGAGTAAGGTACTCAGTTTGCTAAAGTAAAACAGTAATATGATGAATTTTTTTTTTTCTTAAATTAATTACCTTTAGTGAAACACCTGTTGCAGTAAAAGAAAGAAAGGCTCCATCTGAAAATAATTGTGGAAGCATGATGTCCAGATTGTCTAGGGAGATACCTAATGGGACCATGTCTAAAATGAACCACAGAAGCTGCATGCCACTGCCCCTCGCTGAACTTGTTTTTCAGTGCATCCTCTTATGTTCTTTATATGTTTATATTTTTTATGTATTTTATATTTTGTGCATGCCAGAGTTCCCTTTGTCACAGACAGCAGAAACCCTGAACAAAGAAATCCAGAGCCCTGAAGTCATGCCAGTGCCACCGTACAAGGAGAACCCCAGGTACATGCCACTGCCTCTCACTTTCATTTTCTTTATGTGTTTATATTTTTTGTATATTTGCATATATTATTTATATTGAATTGTGAACACCAGCTCACAAGTCAGAGTAGGACATTGTCAGCATCCCAACGTTCCCTTCAACATAGCCTGGCAAAAACCACTAAGAGAAGTCAACTACAGCGTGTACTGTATGTTGTGCGAGGTCATCCATGATAAAGCACATTACTTGCTGCATAGTCATGAATAAATATTTGGAATTTTCTGTCAAAATGTTACAAGAATTATGGTGGCCTCTTTATTTATTATAACTTTAATTTGTTACATCAACATTACTATTTTTTTCTTATACTTATTTTGATTATTTTAGATTACATTTGACTGCTTTTATTACTAAATCCACCATCCAGAAGAAATTGTTGGTTGAAAGTTGAAAAGAATGTAATTTTGTAATGAAGAAAATAAAAAGTTTTTATAGGAGGCTATAAGGATAAGGATAAGAACTTTTTATTTTCTTCACCGAGTCTGAGTTACTTGTTGCCGGACCACGGGTGGCCCGCGGGGGAGGCACTGGCTGGCTAGGGTAGGGGAAATTCTTCCTCCAGTACGGGAAGGAGGGTACGTGGCCTCCCGTAACCCCGGTTCTGGAAAGGCTGGCGGACAGTGTCTCCCATGTCTGATCTCCGTCCAGCGGTCCATGGTGGTCTCTTTTCCAAAAATAATTTAACAAAAAACACACACAAAAACAGAAAATTGGGAAGATAAAATTCAAGGTAGATAAAATTACAGTACAGTTGAAAGATTTGCATGTGGTTTCAGTACAACAGATGTCCGGTCTGATCCCCAGTATTTGCCTGCTTGCAACAGTACCAGAATGTGTATACTGTACAGACCTGTGACAAATGAAATAAAAAAACTTAATGAATGAATAAAGAAACATAAGAAATGCAGATGCTTCCACACAGGTGCTCTCACGTGCTATTATGCTCTGTGGCATGTATAAAATACTGAGAGGGGCCCAGCTGATTCCTGGTTGATTTTGTAAATCTATGTGAGTTTGATCATTGTTGGTTCACTGATAGATGTCAGCAGCTTCAGTCACAAAGACAGCTCAACTAGCAACCGGAACAGTGACTAAAATGATATCTGCATTTGGATCTATGAGAAAGACATCAGTGAATGGGATCAGACACTGTGGTCGACAGCGCACATTTGATGAGTGTGATGTGAGAAAAAAAAAAAAAACATCAGGGCTCCTTCTACAAAATTCCTTTTCAGTTGACTGAGAATATCAATGCAGGACGTGATCTGACTGTCAGCAAGAACACAGAAAGGACATTATAGCAAGGTTCACTTCAAGTACAAGTCGTGGTCAGATGAGTCATCCTTCATCATATTCTGTGCACTCTGAGACCCTGTGTGGCCAACACGAAAAAAATGCTACAGGCCTGAATATTGGACTCCTACTGTGAGGGGATCCAATGACCATGATATTCTCTGGGGGGCATTTTTCTAGCATGCTTTAGCTCCATTTGTCTCCTGAGAGGGACGGGTCATTGCAAATTAATACAAAGTTGGCTGTAGTTGTTGTTTACCTGAGTGTGTTCCTTTATCCTGTGATGAAACATTGCTATCCTGAAGGGAGGGGTCCTTTGTGGTCTCTTACAGTCCAATTTCTGACAACAACAATGAAACCAAAATACCTACTTTGCATCTACAGATGTAGCAACTCAAAAGTTCCCGTGTTTCCGTGACGGGTCCTTGACAGGTCCATGATGGTAATGTGATCCCCCACGATGAAATCGTCAGTGAGGCCCCGACTGGAAATGCCCCTAAGCAGCCTGGGTGAAAACCAGCTGCAATGCCTCATTTGTCCACGGGGAGGAGCAGTGATTTTAATGTTCTGCTCTCACCGTAGACTGTATAGAGACACATCCGAACGGATACGCCGGGGTGAGCGTGTGAGCCGATCAGCTGAGACAGAGCACAATTATGGATGTGGCTAGTGGTGCAACGGCTCATCATGATCCGTTCAGATCGCTCCCCACAGACCGGCACCAAGTGATCCGCTGATCGTTTGATAGAAAAAATAAGCTGCAGCCTCGTATCTGCAACTCTGTCGCGCACAACATCATCAACAACATCATTTTTTTTTTTTATTTAGGCCTACTGTATTTTCATTTTTGTCCATCCCATAGGTTAAATCCTATTCAGTGCATGCTTTAGGCCAGCTGAGCCCGTACAAACACCTCATTAGCATTCTCATTGCTCAACCTTTTGTTTGCACTTACTGGGCTTTTTGGTCTCCCAGTGTCACACAGATCACAGAGCCGAACATGAAGCTGGTTTGACTACTGTATACTATACTGTAGCCCTGTGATTTGAGTGTGTTCATGAACAGGAGGATGACTTATTTACTGTATTTTTCATTTTTGTTCATCCCATAGGCGTAATTGCAACTCCATGAAGCAAGAACTTTTTTTTTCAATA
This sequence comes from Protonibea diacanthus, assembly GCA_028641955.1. Taxonomy (NCBI): domain Eukaryota; kingdom Metazoa; phylum Chordata; class Actinopteri; family Sciaenidae; genus Protonibea; species Protonibea diacanthus. The sequence continues at coordinate 4,534,304 of CM053980.1, read as the reverse complement.
TTTATGTATACTGATACATACTCAGCAAAGGCATGCAAATGAAACAAAAAAAAGAATAAATTGTCCTAGAGCGACAGAAGCCAGTGCCCTGTCAGCCTGTCGGTGACTCCCTAGTGTTTCGTTTATTTGGTTTCAGACCTTTCATTTATTTGGTTTCGCCGGCTGGCTGGTGGGGGTCAGGTGTTGAAGGTGGCAGGCTGAGGTGTGGAGGGGGAGGGGAGAATGAAACTCCATGCAGCAAATACTTCTTTAAAATGTATATGCAGACCAATACACACTCAGCAAAGGCAAGCAAATCAAACAAAAAATAGTATAAAAATAAATAAATACGTTGTCGTTTAGCAACAGTAGCGATGCCGCTGTGACTCAGGGTCAGTCTTCCGGGGACTTCTAAGTCTTTTCATTTATGAATAAATACAGTAAATAAGTCATCCTCCTGTTCATGAACACACTCAAATCACAAGGCTATTGTATAGTATACAGTAGTCAAACCAGCTGCAATCTGTGATCTGTGTGACACTGGGAGACCAAAAAGCAGTGCAAAAGTGCAAACAAAAGGTTGAGCAATGAGAATGCTAATGAGGTGTGTAAGCTACGTCATCTCCAGGTAGAACAACTGTAAAAAGATTCTGTGAGAGAAGCGTCATCTTTTGGTCATACCCTGTAATAAATAAACAAATAAACAAATAGGTGGCGTTACAGTAAAAAACAGACACGCCCAGGAGAAGGAGGGGGTCATTCCAGCCGCTGGAACTTGGCAGGCAGTTGGCTGGAAGACGGCTGCCATTCGGCTGGCTTTCGGCTTGGATGGGAACTTTTGAGTTGCCACTACTGTATCATAACTGTATCATTTCAAATGAAAGGTTCAAAGTTCATGTCTAACCTTGTTTTTTTTTTTTTTCTTAACGATACAATCCAGTCCTTGCCAAACCCCTTGTAAAATGAGGTTCATGGGGTTTAGTGCATTTTTGTGCACATAAACAGAAATAAATGTTATTAAATCTGCCCAATAATTCCATTTAATTTCATTTGTGTTTTGAATTCATAAGAAATTCATCTCTTTATAGTTTTGCAGTTGTTAAATCCCCTGCACAGACGCAGAAAGAGTAAGAAAAGGAGAGCAGGGAAAGAGAGAGGAAAGTGAGTGATTACAACTCACCATGCTATCAGTGTGTTTGGCAGAGAAATGGAGATTAGCCTGCTTGTGATCACCAGAAACCCACACGGGAGACAATTGCAAATAATTTAACTAGAGAACAGCATTTAGCTCGAGGAAGGGAGAAGAAAAATCCAAAAACAACAAAAACTACCTTAGTTTATAAGCAGAATTATATAGCTCAGTTTTAACTGGGAGATAAGGGCTGGAAGACAGACGTAGCCACAGGGTGTGTGTGTGTGTGTGTGTGTGTGTGTGAATGCATGCAAGTGTGGTTGTCTGGGTTGTGCTTAAGTGTGTCTCTGTGCAGCTAATTAGGATCTGTCATTCAGCACCTAACTTTAACTTTAATTGAGTGTGCCTGAAAGCCCACACTATATGTTATCCACCGCGCTTATTCTTTTTATTATTATTATTCTTACGCCATTTTTCGCGGTGCTTCTTGTCCCGCAGTTTTTGTCGCACATACACAAACAAGGTATCAAAACAACCCTCGGCCGGGCGACGAGGGCAATGTATTTTCTAAGAGTCTAAGAGTAACGGTTTTGCCAAAAAATGCCAAAAACCACGCCAAAAAAAATGAATGGGTGTATATTGCGAGAATGTTTGCAGCTAGAGTGAGTGATGTCATCACTAGAGTGGAGAGAGAGAGAGAAAAATTAGTCGAAAAATATATTTGTAAAGTGAGACTGCGGCCGCAAATGTTAAGCTACAGAAATCATTTATAGCTAGAAACATAGGAAAATTTGTTGTCTCACTCATATTCACTGTCATAAAGCTGTCAGTATTATAGTTTTGGCAGGAGACGCAAAGATGCAGCAGCAACACCCATCTCCTGCCCAATGTACTCCCATGTTAATTTGAGAGGAGAAATTTCCAGAAGAGCAGGGAGTACCTGCTCTTTACCTGACGACCTGAAATATTTCCATTTTTGTATATTCAGGGTCACATTAAGATAAATCGTCACTTCATTTCTATCTAAAAGAAAAGTTTTAATGTTTTTATTTTATTTTTATGTACAAAAAATGGGTCAAATTAGACCCAGAATAGTATGTAGGGGTTAATGAATAGCCTAATGAAATGTTAGGATAGTTTTTGTATGTACTTAAGTTTCATTTTATTGTAATTATTTTAATTGGATATACATTCCCAACTTTGTTGTGAGATTCATTTAAAGCTTTAATTAATAAAATGATCAAATGAATTCACTGCCTCTCATAATCTGTCTTTTTTGCATGGGAAAAAATGTGGCTGGTGATCAATTTAGAGCCCTGATATATATATATATATATATATATAATCTGTTGATGTGCAGGAGAGAGCTGTGGAGGCTACATCTGTCTCTTCTGTCATCTTTCTGTTGATATCACACCTGATTCTGTCTCCATAAGGAACAAACACAAATATGAAATTGAAGTTATGGTCATAGAAGATAGATGACTTCTTCTTTGAGCCACTGCCTGTCTTATTTTCTTTTCTTGGTGTACCCCCATTCCTTTTTCCCCCCTCTCCCTCATCCTTCCGAGCACTTGGTTGACATCCCATAATTTCCCTGTGGGCTGATGGCTGAGTGTGGGAGTGTATAGGCAGATTGGGAGAGACAGAATGGAGTCACAGAGAGAAAGGCGGGCAAAAAATAGAAGAATTAAATCAAATTTGTTGCTGACGTCACAGGTTCTCTTTCTTTCTTTCTTTCTTTCTTTCTTTCTTTCTTTCTTTTCGGTCCGTCTTACTTAATTCTGATTTAGCTTAATAAAAAGAGATACAATGAAACATGTCTTTGTTCCTCATATAGCCTCATCTTCACGCTGTTTGTTCTCCAAACTTCTATCAAAATGCTCACATAGAGACAAATATTGACACTGACGCTTAACTAATAATGGAATATGAAAAACAATGTTTTCTGGTATCAATATGTGTAACAGTATGGTCCATGTATGCGAAATCACCACACCTACAGCCATTTTAGAGTCACCAATTAACCTGCATGTCTTTGGACTGTGGGAGGAGTGCCCAGGGAGAAGCGTCTTGCTGTGAGGTGACCACCGGTGTCGCCCTGTGCATTGGACATTGAACAATAGTTTTCATTGGATTGAACTGAAATGTTTCAAGGGACTGCTGCACTAGTTGCATCATGATCTTAGACTGTAATTAAACCTCCAAATCCCCCTAACACACTTAAAAAATGGAGTCACTATATGGGCCCTGACCTCATGGCTGCATAGTTTGCATGTACCGCGAGTACCTGACCTGTCATTGATGTCAGGTTAAAATGAGTCAATTCATCACCTGAAGGCAAAAAACAAATCAGACTTAACTACATGAAAACAGTCACTGTTACGAGAGAATGAAATCAAATACTGTATTTTCATCCGAATCATACCTGCTGATATTTATTGATCAAAACACGCACACAAAGAAACCAACACGTTATTAAAATACATCCTCCAAATGACAGATCTGGATGTCTCCTTGGTTATATTGATCCGTCGGTCTATTCCTAAATTGAAAAAGAAAGCACTCTGCCTCACAGTTTCAGTGGCCATGAGAATAAAAAACTGACTGAACAAGAAAAAAAAAAAAAAAACAGACAAACAGTGAAAACACAGTAAGTTGAGTGCAGCACACAGGCTAGATCCAGTCCTTCTTTTCCTTCCATGCTGCCTGCTGGCCCAGTGCAACATCCTGCTGGTCACAGACACAACTGAACAGGCACACTGCCAACACACTTCAGATCACAAATACACCCCTCTTCCAGTTATAGTAGACCTCTAATACTAATTAACACATGACAAGCTTGTAGCCTGGTTAAAAGAAAAAAAAAAATGTCCTCTTACCATTGTTTGGGCAAACACAGAGCTCAGGCTGGAGCTTGCCTACAAAGGCCTTTTCTCTGCTCACTCCACTGACTGCACTGCCAAGCACCTGATATTTATCTACACCTGTAGCACACATTTATAGTCAAAAGTAGTTGTCAAGATTGATTGATTTGGAGTTTTTCTGTTGTAAGAGACCTGTGTGTAAGATTTTCCAAGATGTGTGTAATATTTTTGACAAAATATTCCTATAATGTTCTATAAGTCACGTGCATTGCCAACAAAAAAGAAATGTAATTTATTTTCAAGAGGTGGTCACTGTTGCTGGGCAAGACAAGCTAGAAGACAACAAGCTAACAACAAGCTATACAGCAACATTTCAAATAACGTAGAGCAAACACAAAGGGGCTTACCTTGATTTGCATCATTAATGGTGGTGGTCACACATGGTCCTGTATACCCCCTCTCACCTTTCCCTCTTCTTCTGTGCCCCTGTTCTCCCCCTCTGATGGAGGGCAAACCTGCTGTTGAATATATTTGTTGAATATATTATGTTATAGACACAAAGAGACAATTACACATTAACATATAAATACCACATTGTACATTTATGAATACATTTGCATAAAGTAATGACTTGAACCAACTTTTCCTTCCTGTACAGACACACACACATGGACTGTTACCACTTCTGTCCATTGTTCAGTACACATGCACTGTATTAGCAGGCTAAAACTTGTCCAGTAATGCATTGCTGTAATATTATAGCAATAATATTATTACTTACTTAACTCAGTAATGAGTAGTGTAACGAATTACTCATACCGTTACCCACCCAGAAACTCATTACAACCTTATTTTTGTTGTCACCCCCCAGCTGATCTGAAATTCAACCATCCAGTCACGTTCAGCTGCTTGACTTGACTTCCATATTCATGGCTTGAGCCTTGACTTAGACTTGACTTGGACAAACTAGACTTGGATGTTAATTTGAATTACATGTTGATGAGGTCAAGTTTGCGCTTTATGGAACCTTTAACCTTTATGGATGTTTTGACCAGGTTTTGTTTTGTTGAGAAAACATGTGACACCTGTATGTTGCACTGCAGGTAGCTTTATGTTTCTAGGAAAAGTAACTAACAGTAGTAACTTGCCATGATGACAGAAGCTTGACTTGTGACCTGTCTGTCCTGAACAGTGACTTGGCTAATAGCATGTACACTGATCTTTGCTTACTTGATTATCACCACAGTAACTTAGAATTTTCTGGATCTGGACTAAAACCTCTGTAGCCTGGCTTTTTTTTTTTTTTTTTTAAGATATTAGCACTTTGAGCTGCTCTCAGAACTTCAGGCAGACTGTTTCTTGGAACATCTGCATCACCAAACGTTTTTGTTCTGCACCACAGAACAACTAAGAGACTTATTCCTGAGTGGTCGTCCTGGTCAATCATAAAATCAATCCGAATCCTACGGGTAACCAATGTAAGGACTTTAAAATAGGTTTAATGTGTTCTGTTCTCTGTTCCTAGTCAGCACTTGAACAGAAGAGTTCTGAGTCAGTTGTAATGGATTCAGAACTTGTGATTGATTTGACTTTATAATGTGTTGGTAGGCAAGGTATGTGAACATTAGAGCTGTTTAGAAAATCAAGTCTATAAAACAAGTGACCCAACATCCAAAATTTGATGGCCCAAACTCAAGGCCCAAATTCAAGTTCACAGATAAGTCTTGAGGCCACAGTCAAGACTAAGAATGGCACTCAGGTACGGCCCTGATGCTTGGCTTCCAACTAAAACGAAGTTGCTGGATATGTGATGTGATGACAGTTCTCACCACTTGCCTCAGGAAGATAACGCCACCACTGCAGCTCAAACTATTTCCTAGTTTCCTATTATATCAGGGGAATTCTTAAACCCTAGACAGAGGGGATGGGGGGGGAACATTGGCTGAGTTCAGCATCAAAGGCTGCGGCTCACAGGAAGCACAAACCTGACAACACTGGCTGCAACAGTGAAGTGATCATGTCAGCTAATAGGAGCGAGAAGGGCTCCTTCATCACTTGCTCAGGCAGAGCTCTTACTGTCCCTGAGCTGATGCACACTAATTTTAGTTTGGATGCAATGGAGTGGAATGTGTAATGACGATGTCCTTGTGCATGTAATGGAGTGAGATACCTGCAGCTTCCACTGACTTCTAACTAGCTGTGACTGTCAGCCAAGCAGCCCCATTGTTTATGTGTACATTCGAGGTTTGACAGAGCAACACGAAGTTACACAAACCACCCAATCCTAAATCTGACATGTAATTTACAGGCATGACAGACAACTACTACAGTCAGTTATTTCTATTCTGCACTGTATGGAATGCAGAGGTGAGCTGGGTACTTGTGGTAATTTCAAAATAAGATACCCCCAGGGTTGAGGGGGCGAGACGCAAAAAGCATTGTCGCAAACATCATCAGGTGAAGTGACCCCATATCTGGCAGCAGTTTGATGAGGGTGCAGACAAGATAAATGAAAAATCAGTCTGACAGCATGTTGACAATCACCTTAAGACCATGTCAGCTATCATGGTCATCAATTTCAGCTTGTCGGAAAAGAGGTTTTGGGATACCTTGTGTTCAGAAGGCAAGATAAACTGGTGAATGAATCATGGTGTGCTGCATAGCATAGTTTTGCAGTTTGTGTAAAATTCAAACTTGCAGCATGTCATTGTAACATATAGTATGCTAATATTTGCATGTTCACATACTGAGAAGTTAGATTTAGTATGTACTTCTTACTGCTGGATCCTAACGGGTGTGGCTCTGATGGGTTCTGGGTGTGCCGCAGCTGTTCTATAATGCAGCGCAGTGCTTCTGGTGGGGTTATTGTATAGAAGTGTTTCAGAAGCGTCTCTTCACTCTGCCCTGCGGAGAATACGCAGCTGTTCTATTTTTGCACAGATGCACAACCAGCTGCAGATCGAGTTTACCAAAAGTCAGACACACAAACGGCATATCCGATCAATCTTCACAATAAAACCACCTGTACCAATTTATGATCACAAAAACAACCAAAAGGAAAGAAATTTAATTACATTGCATAATTACTTGTGGTAGAAGCAGAAATGACTAAATATAGTTAAAATGTTAAAATGCCTCTAAAGCGCTCCTGGTTAAGTATGAAGCTGCATGGAGAATGGACCAAAACATTCTCATGGCCGTGACTTGACAAGGACATGCTCAGTCGGAGCCAGGCATTAGGTTTGACAGTTAGCATAGCGTATGTAACCACACCATTTCAGGTTGACAAAGATCCAGTTACTCCAGAACGGTGTCCCAACAACATCTGCATCCAGAAGTGGATTTGAGCCGGAATACCATCCCTCTTGTTAACTCTATGGTCCCGACCATGGTTCTAAAACATCAGGAAGTACGTGGCGTTGAAGTATCAAATGGACTTGACTTTTGTCTTGCATCTATAATATTCTCTAAACTTTATATGTCAAATACTCAATACTATGCTCTACTGTAGCCCATATAAAGTAGTGTCACCTTTATTTTTGACCTATGTTATAAATAGCAACATGCAGTCATGAAAGAGAGAGAGGATTATAGAGACACACCTCTGCCTAGTATTTCTCTAATATTTTTTATAATTGTGCCCCCATTGGGCCATCCATGTTAAAAATTAACAAATCATTGACTGGCTGTCACGAGCTGGGTGAGTGAATGTGCCACGGACCTGTTGGCTGTGCTAGTTTTAAACTCGGGGGGATCACTAAGGTCATTATAATTCATCCTGTGGGGACCATGAACGTCTGTACCAAGTACAATCCATCGTGCTGTTGTCGATTTCACTCTGGACCAAAGACAGCACGGCTATGCTCTCACTCATAACACTGCTGTTGGTTCTTCTTTGCTCATTCATTCTACACATCACTGCTGCTGGCTGTTTCGACCATATAGGCCTCCTCCTGTTCTAATTTTATATTACCGTGCTTGGTAATGGCATCGCTTTCCTTGTGCATGTTGTGTCTCATATCTCAGTGTCTCAGTGAAATGTACCTGTTGGGTTCTGTTCTGTGTAGCTCCTGGGGGTTTATCACACTCCCCGCTGAATCCTGCACTGCAGCACGGATTCACCTTCAGGAGCAAAGCTTATTCCACCAGATAAAAATATGTAATATGATCAAAGTGCCTCTTTGATCATATCAGGAACATATATGTAACAGATGCACTGTTGCCCAAAAAGTTGGAATAATTTTGTTTTCTCTGTGAGACGTTTAAAAGAGATTGATCAATAAAGTTTGGAGAAGGTGAACTTTATCTATCAAGAATGAATCACATTGTCACAGTCATTTCATGGGAAGTGGCCAACATATTGTATTCTGACTTCATGGGCAAAAGTTAATATAACGCATAAATCTGGATTCACATATGAGAAATATTAGAATGGCACATTATTAAACTCGAAAAATCATTGACGACTGGCCCTATTTTACAATGATAAAATGATTAACTGAGAATGGTTAAGTGATTTTAATGTGTACAATATTTTTGATACATAGCGCTGTTCACTGAAGGGCCATGCAATATATTAAAATACATTTTCATAGCATAACATGGGGATATAAAGATCATTACTTCAGTCTGTTGTAGACTGGTATTATAAAAAAGTTGAGCATGAATACAGAAATAATGTTTAATAATGCGTGATACTTTTTCTACAATCAAACAGTGTTTGAAATTTCAAATTAAAACTAACAGTCCCATCATAACTGAGCTTGAATGGAATGTGTGTAATCACCCAGAAGTGATGAAGTCATGTTTTTGATTTATTTTATTCACTAAGGAGGTATTATCTTCATTTAAATATAGAGCCATAACAGTCCTAATGCTGTGAATGTCCATTACAGTGGTAATGACTGATATTTATTCTCATAAAACTGCAGAGTCATATTTGCAGCAGGCTTACTTGAGTGGTTCAAAATGACCAAAACAAAACAGCTTTCTAAACATCAATACACAAGCCGGTATTACTGCTATTGGCTGACATGCGACAAAAATCTTTAGGACATTGTGAAGTGAAACAGCACATCACTGTCAGCTATGGCTTGATCCAGAGAGCTGTTGGAATCCCCAGAGTTTTGTTTCGAGTGTCTGGAAGAACCGAGAATCAAGTCCCTAGAGTTTAAAATTTATACAAGAGCGACTGTTAACATGGATAAAAAGATAAAATAATAATTATTACTGATAATTAGTCATTTCAGATACTTTACATCAACTACCCTTTCAACTGCTTGTCTAATCATTGCTGTTTTGATAGGACCCCAGAGTAAGTGATTTGGTTTCGTTCCATTTTGTTGGTAAAAATGATGAGCATGCAGCTGGTAACCTCACGTTATCTGACTAAATGTTACCCTGCTAGTAAACCTGTGTAGTTTGCTGTATGCCTTGTTTTTTTGTCAATCTCATATGCAAATAGCGTGTAGTAGTAGTAGTAGTGTAGTAGATGTGCCATCTCCAGGAGGTGATTGGTGGAGTGATTTCCGGTCCTAGCCCGTGATTGGCTGCAGCTGCAAACCACCTGATACTGTATATAAGGAGCTAAGATGGCTGCCGTCAGGGGGACAACCAGCATTTCCTCATCCTCCTCTTCTCCCAACCAGTCACACGTCCTGTTGTGAAGTTCTTTGTGCAAGACTGGAAAGTGTTTCTTGTTTGAATAGTAGGGGTGGACTGCCATTGATCTTGTTTTCTCCTGTTTTTCATTAGTTAGGAAGGTAAGTCTATTGTGATTTTGTTTTCTGAGACAAGTGATTTATTTTCTAGATAGAATTGTTTTGCTTGTTTTGGCCTTGGTCCACCCTGAAGCTGATATTTTTTAATCTTTTAATTTTTATTTTTGTGGCTCAGGGAGGGCGGTGCCCTAGTGCCCTCTATTGGCCAGTCGCCACTGCTTGAGTCACAATAAGTTGTTGAATCATCTACTTGATATACTTACCTTCATTTGACAGGCCTCATCCTGGAAAGTAAGCTGTAACAGGTTGAAGGTTAACAGATGTACAACAATAGGTACAATCATATACCATGTGCAAATTCATCTGGTATACAACAGAGGGCACAGGAATCCATTTATCTCTGAGTTCATTAACATTCTCGGTCCTCTGGGTATGCTGCAGAGAATTACAAATTAGCTCACTGTTAATTAATCTTGATTAAAAGTGCCGTAACAGTGATTATACTGGATTGCACATTGGGATATAAATTGATGTGTAATAGGTTGGTAATACATTATTAATCATGTCCAATGTCATGTGTCAAGTGTCAGTGAGAAATGGTTGATACCCATTTCAACAGTCTTTTGAAATGAGTATCAACCATTTCTCACATTTTAAAATAGGGCTTTTTATCCTGGACCTGAGATGAATTCTTGAAGTATCACCATGAAAAGGTTAGCACCTGCTGTCTCAGCTCATTTCCAAACTGGAAATGCTTTCCTTCACCTCTTCACATAAATCTAGTGATTGATCAGAAAACCCATCATTTTAAATTCAGCTGCTTACCCCAGCATATCTTCACTTTCAGTTTTCAGGAAAACTTCAAATGTACCTTGCATCTAAAGCCAGATTATTTATCTCATATCTGAATTCGACAGAAGGCCTGATTCACAAAGAAGCCCAATCTGAGAGAGACCAACAAGAAGAAGAGAACTGCCGGGCCAAGAAACACAAAGAATGAACATTAGACCAGTGGAAATCTGGATGTTGGTCTGATGAGTGAAGTTCATCCCTCCATGTCTTTTTGAGATGCAGAAAATGTGAGTGGAGGGTTTCTACATACCATTTAATCAAAATTCAATGCAAACTTAACCAACATAGCTACCACAGCATTCTGCAGGGACATGTCATCCCATCTGGTTTGTACATTGTGCAACCTCCATTTGTTTTTCACCATTCCAACCATTTCAACCAAACCATTCCAGATGACGACCTCATGAATCTAACAGAGAGAATGTCAGAAGTGTACAAAGCTGTGATCAAAGGAAAAGGTGGTTTCTTTGAATAGTCTATTCAAATAATAATAAGAATTTTTGTCTACATCCTGGTTGTTGTTGCAATATTTAAATCAGGACATTTTCTTCAAACATGGTTTGGAAATTTGCATGTTTTAAGTATGCTAAGTAAGCTATTCCAAAGAAGTACACTGACATACTCTGAAATATATGTCATGAGTATGTCATGTATGTCAAGATAGGTACATAAGTGTCCTACAGGCTTTAAACGTTTAAGGGTTAGCTATAAAAATCCTATAAATTATTATTATTATTATTTTTTTTTTTTAAACCAGCATCAGTCCTAATATTATATAAATATATGAATATTAATGGTAATAAATTATGGTCTAAAATGATTTTGATTTATTTTTAACATACTTCATGCAAACTGTGTTATTTATGGTTTGATTATTCCGTCTCGGTGTATGCGAAAGATTAGAAGCAATATATATGTTATGCTTCATAAAATCTTAACTAATTTACACTTAAAAGTCCCAGGCCTCAAATCAAGAATGGTGATTCAAATGGGTTTCAATGTGCACATTTATGTGCAAAGGAGTAACAACAGGTCTAAAAATTAAAAAAATGTGAGAACACTCAAAATTGCACAACCTTGTATAGATCACCAACAATATGCATGAAAAAATAATAAAATATGCTAGAAAGTAAAAGGGACATCAAAGGATTAAGTAGATCTCTAGTGACTAAAAGTCAGGATGCTTCATCCTCAAATAAATAAATTCTGACCATCATTACGTCTGTCTTCTGAAGTTCCCCTTAATGGAAGTGCACTACTAAATAACTAAAGTGGCTCTTTGCAGAATAATATTTTTTGTTTGTAGTGCTAAAGCAAGTCACTAAGGGACAATATCATTTGCTGCATTTCAAATTGACTTCCATCAGTTCCAGTAAAAGTGAATAATAGACCTTGAATTCACAGGTTACTGTGACCAGTTAAAGAGCTAGATGACTCCTGATGGATTTATATGTATATATGTATATACACTATGTGTGTGTCTTACAATAGACTACGGTAGGCTATAGTTCGTTCTCTGTTCTCTGCCTCTAATGAAGGATCAGGAGATGCAATTATGTTTGCGTTTGAGCAAAATTTACAATTAAGCTCGCTATTAAAAAGGACAAAAAAAAAAAAAAGACATCTGGCCCTCCAGAGGCGAACATGCAGATGTAATGCTTCATTATCTCTCTGCTTCCTGCATTGTCCAATGGTTTGTTGTACTTTTTCCTTTTATGAGTACCTTGTTGTTCTCAGCTCCTGTAGGCGAGGTCACAGAAGGTGACGATGCTTTTTATTTGCTTTGCATTCATCAACTAGGCGGGAAATAATGAAATATGCAGAGAGGCACACAGAAGGTGGTGCAATTCATTTCAGTTTGAATATTGGGTTTAAATTATAGATATCCAACTTCAATAAACATCATTTCACTTGGCGTATTAGGCTGAATGCAAGGCAAACTGGACAGATCTATCATTTTCTCCCCATCACTTTCAAAGACTTGTTCACCATGTACAGAGATTATGGAATAAATGAATAAAAAAGGCTGTTATTGAGCTGCTGGTAACTGGGCAGGCATCTCCTCAGAGAGGAGGATGGAATAAAACACACACACAAAAAAAAAACACACCAGCACTAATAACCACACAGAGTAAAAAATTATTAGTACCTTAAGAGAGTTGCTGGTAACTGAAGCGGTGTCATGAAAGACTTTCCAGTGATCAGGATAGTGATTGTAGTCAGTATATGTGAGATATTCATTATAAGGGAATAAAGCTGGATAATGACTTATAACCTAATGCAGTAAGAGAGACAACAGCTCTCTAAGTGCAAAAATGCACAAAAGAGCGCACAGTTAATGATGAACATCTAATAACCAGGAGTTTACATTATGGACACCACTGCTCACCACACACAGTCTAGCACAGTCCATACAGCCTCGGTTGCCAGTTAGTTTTGTTCTCCCTGCCTCTGCCTTTGTCCTGCCCACTGTGTTCTTGGCGCAAAGCCACCATTTATACTTTGGCACACCGATAATTACAATCAGACACGAAACAAGAGGAAGGTGCTTTGAGCTTACACTGAGTATTAGTGCGCTATCTTTTGTGAGTCAGACCCTATAAGACAGGGCACATAGCGGTTCAAAGTGATGCTCAATTCATGGTGCAATCAGCGGTTGCAATACATTCTTCATGAATTCAGCCCTCAGAATCCTATATTTGCTCTTGGAAGTGAAGTTCAGATCTTGTGAACATACAGAAGAAACTAATGTTATGTTTGCCTTCCAGTTCAAGAGGACATAAGTCTTTTACATTCTTTGATAGTGATTATCACTGATGTTCTCACATGTATTGACCATTTTACACCGTATTGTGCAGAAACCATTTCTTCCAATCGCCGATGCCAAGAATGCTTTCAAAAAGGGGGTTTTTACTGGGCAGTAATATTTTTAAAAAGCAAGAAATTGTTCAATATTGTGCAGGAGCACATTTAATGATTTGATGATGGACACTTTTAAGTTTTCCTAATAGTACATTTAAAACAAGCATACTGTTAGCTAATCTTTAACAGGGCACTCTAAATGGCACTGTTAATAACACTGCAGCTGTAAGCTATTAGCTAATTTGACAAAAAAAAAAAACATAGTAGAACATGGCATAAAAATCATAGTATATAGGTAATGTAGTGTGATGGTTTATAAAGTGATTCTGCACTTGTTATGATTGAGTATTCCTGTCCTCCTCTCAACTCATACAGAAACCCTTTAGCCCCACTGTGAGCAATCATGTCAGGTAAAGCATTCAGATCAGGTGAAACCACTGTAGCATGAAGTTGAATATACTCACAGCAGAAAATCATGCACGCCAACAGTGTTGTTTTCGGCTTTTCCTGCTGGGAGGTTTGGACATCTTCCTGAAAGCAACAGATTTGAATATTTCCATAACAATAGCATACTAAAAAGGTTTGTGTTCGGTCAGGAGATTTGGAGAGTCTCTGAAAGCAACATTTTCTACACTCCCCGAGTTCCATAAATGCTAGATGATTTACTCTTTGGGGGTCTCCATAGACCTTTTCAATGAATGTCCTTTTGTTTGCCCATTCATATGAATATGAGTATATGTAACATTACGAGCAGCAGATCTAGGAGCATTGATGCATACAAAATTAGTCAGAGTGCAGGACTCCTCCTAGGAGGCGGTGGAGCACAAACTAAGGAAATGATGATATTGAACTTGGACTGAACTCAAAGCTTGTCCTTCACTTTTTCTCTGCTCTAAGACAGAGTGTACCAAAGACTTTTTGGAGGTTAAAGACCATCTCTCCAAGATACTTATCCACCATTTATTTTGTTTCTTTGCACAGTTTGGAACCCTAGAGTCTCTTTCAGTGCTGTCACCACACAGAGCATTGTCCAAATTGGATTTGACAGTGATTGGCTCACCCCAAAAGCTAACAGGGTCTTGGGGACAGCCATGGGATAAATCACAAGCCTAGACTGGATTAATGGATGCTGACAACTCTCAGCTCTGGGCCGTAGGTAAAGGATTTAAGGTCAAATTAAGCCAGACCAAATGGCAGCACAAAGATAGTACTTATTATCCACTTCTTTCAAGACAGTCAGTAACACTTTAGTCTGTCTAGTTCACTTGCCTTGGTGGGAACTTGGAGGCATCAGAGTACATAACACGTGTGGCCAGCGAGTCCGCAGCGAGTCCTGTCATCAAAATATTTGCATATTTTCTCATTACTGCGTCTCACAAACACAACATAGATACAGATTTTAAGAAGTAGGCCATGTGAAGTCATCAGTCTGTCATCACTGACTCAGCTACTTGATTTGCATGTGTTTGAGAAAGCAACATTCTTGTTGCAACAAACTGTCTAACATGGTTAAAAAGAAAAAAAAAAAAAAAAAAAAAAAGGTTCAAAGTTCCTTCATTACAATTTATAGTTTTTGTCCATATTGCTATAAGGGTCCACATGGATCATCTGCCATATCCAGTGGTCAGTGCAAACTATCTACATGAGAACAGACAGCCAAAAACAGTTATGATCTCACTAGCTGAATGGATTCAACATAGTGCTGGAACTGTCCCAGGTCCATGATGTCTTGATGATGTCACTTGATTCCTGTAGATGCAGCAGCACATGTGTACTGCAAACATCCCATTTTACCTCAGAATATTTACATGGTTCAGATCTTGAGAATAAACTGAAATGGGAATGGGAGTTTCCATTTAGGACACTAGACTATTAAAACCAACAGTGTTTAAGTATGATCAGTAACATTTGATTTATGCTTTCTTCATAGTAAATAAGCATAGCCTTCTAAGGTTATTATTATTGTCTTAATATTTTTTCATGCTTGGGCACTGCCCATGTATTATTAGAACCCTTAAGGCTGTACCTAAACTCATGGAATCTAGAGCTACAGTACATAACTAAAGTTCTCTTGCATGTAGACTTTGCCCTCTAATAACTAGTGGGAAAAGGGCAAAGCAGGATGTGGTCCATACCCCACTGAGTTCTTTACATTACATTACAATACTACTAATACTAATGCATCAGTGTGTCACGGTCATCATAATCCATCAGCATGTACAGGTGGTACAGAAACACTAAGAAACCTGTTCTTAAGAGGGAATGACACTTTGTGCACAGCAGAGATGATGGTTACGTACCCTAACAGTCTACATAAAGCAGAGCAGGAGAGAAAAGAGCTCTCAACGGGCCGAGAGGCCGCTGTGTTCAATTCGCCACGTGTGCAACCAGTGCTGTAGCTGAGCTTAGCACACTCTCCCTTGACAATTTATGTACGCTGGCGCTGTTTTGTTATCTGTACAAATCAAAATGTGACGATTCTCCAGCAGCAGGAGAATACTGAATCCCATTCCGTACAGTGAGCAGCTCCGGTCCAAACCTGAGAGAAACACACCTGTCAATACTGAGATGTGTGATGTAGCTCTGCCCAGGGGGCACCCTCACTGACAGGATGTGAGGGTTTTTCCAATAGGCTCCAATGACACACAGGGTGGAGATCTTTATTCTTTGTCATTATTATTTATGGTTTATTTGATAGGGACAGGTATGGGCAAACTCATAACAGCTAGCCGATACTCGTACTGGAAAGTAGTGTTTGTAGTGGATGCAACTGCTTTAATGGATCTTCTTTGAATGATCATGTCATTATTTTAGGATAAATGATTGGTTATGCTACACACCTCACCTGCTCCAGAGCAGGTATGTTCAAGATAAGTTGCCATCGCGGTGTACTCCCATAACTAACTAACTCTGATTATCAAACATATCGAGAGGAAGAATATTTCAGTGTTTGAACTGAAATGTCTCAAACCAGTGATGAAAATACATTTAAATAAAGACAATGAAGGAAATTAGTGTCATCATTGCTATAGATACCTGACTAAATTTATCAGTTTGAAATGAGAAAACTTTCCCTTGACAACCCTCAAAGTTTGAAGCAGGTGCAAAAATACTTTTTGTTTGAATATTCATGTAGAAAACTAATCAAAACAAGTTAAATCCTCTTTTTACCCAGACCCAATTACTTATAAAGGCATTCGTTCTAACTCTGTCTCATGTCTGATAATCTTTTTTTTTTTTTTTTTTTTTTCCAAGAAGTTGATGAAAAATCCATGCCATATCCCTGAATATCAAGTGAAATCTTTATGCAGACTGAGTGCTCAGCGTGAATATCAGTGTGTAGTCTCCTGCACAATAATGGAGTACAAAACAGCTAAAAGAGCTAAATAATCTGGCAATGAGACTGATATAGGTCCAGGTCAGACAGGGAAAAGTGTGCAAAGCAGCTCTGTCTGTAATACAGAATATTAAAATATCATTTAATGTTTGAATATTTAAAAGCAGAATTACTGGTCATTGCTCAGTGTCAATGTAATGACGGTTCATTTACTTATTTCAGACATTTGAACAGATTTTCTACATGGAATCCGGAAAGAAGCAGAAGAGGAGTGTCTGCACTGTAGGCTTTCTGTATCTGCTAATTTATCCCCACCCTGACCTGATGACACAATTTACCATAAACCCTCAGCTTCTTCTCTGACAAGTCTAAACACACAAACATCTCTCCACCTTGATGCAATCATCATCAACAGTAATCCAAGCAATCGTTTCTGACTGTTTCTGACTGTCTGTGTGTGCGAACAGGGACAGGAGTTGTCATCATACAGGTGCGCTACTTATAGATTTGTGTATGAGTAAATTGCCCCTACTATATTTTCATATTAGTAAGTCAGTTATTGGCACATGATTTACACTGAATGCCAGCATTCAGTGTCCTTTAATATCAAATATATTAATATCAAATAATTAATATCATAAATTCACTGTGTGGAATAAGGCTGAGGTGGGCTCAACTGAGCTAAACGCCGGCCCAGAGTAGTCAGACTTTGAAGAAGCTCAGAGCAGTTTCATGTGTCGTTCCTCTGGTTGCCCCTCAGGCTGCAACACTCAATAATATATGATGTCACTTTCACAGTGATGTCAGTTTTGTCTCCAAGTAAATACTGGATTTAGTCTTCATCTGAGAGAGTGCCAGAAATAAAAGAAAAAACAATCATGTTGTTTTCTGTCTTTATTGAGGCTTGTGTCCTCTGTGTTTGGGTGGTGTGGCACAGACCATGGTGGTGAGATGATGCAAGCCAATCACCTCTGCTTACTTTCAACTCAGATAAATCAGCTGAAAAAACATGAAAGCGCTTGCCTTGTTTTAATTTAGACTGAAGATAGCATAGAAGTAGTTATTGCACAGCAGTGTCCGTATGTAGGCTTTGATGCTCAATGTTCTTCAAAGGCAGCGGTCCAATTTCAGAGCCAGGAAGTGAAAGACCAAGATAGGTGTGTGAGTTGTTCATGGTTTCATCTGTGGACAGATGTGGAGACAACGTCACCACTGCAGAGCAACTAAGATTAACTTAGAATAAATATGTGTGTTTTAAGCTTAATTTCTAAAGGCTAACGTAAGACTCCAACTCCAAGAGTCCAACTTTTTCACTCAGGTAAAAAGTTCAGTTCATGCTCTTTATGGTTTCTACATTAAATTACCCGTATAAGCGGCCTCATATCCATAATGACTGTGACATATTAAACATAGCCAGTTACACTAATGAGATTATTAGATAATTAATTCATCAATTAGAAAATGTCTTTATTAACATGCAGTTCATGTCTTAAGGCATCCAGGGGATTTTTTTCCCCCTTGTTAATATGTAAATGCATTATGCATGGTGCTCCAAAAGAATTTCAGACATCTATGTGGACAGAGTGGTGATAAGTATGAAGTCCATGAAAGGCAAGCTGAGGATGTTGTGTCATGAGGAAGTGGTGGGGAGAGGAAAACAGGATTAAAACAGACACAGATGGAGGTGAACTCCACATAGAGTGCTCTTAAATACAGTCATTTTCTCCACAAACAGATCTTTAGCATGCACTCTACTGTACCGTACAGTGACCATGTACTTTTTGAAGACCTCTTACTAATACTGAGGCAAAGGTATGAAGTCAGAACAGCTTTGTGAAATACAACTGAACATGCACAACTGAAATACTGTTCAGAAGGCAAAATCAAACAACTCTGGTCAACTCAAACAATAAATGTCTCTCAGAAAAAAACAATCCTGTTAAGAACAATCCACCACTGGGAAAAAAGACAGATGAACTACTGGATATGCAACATTGTCTCAGTGCCATCTAATGCAACTCAATCACTACAACTAGTACAACACTCTGAATATTAAATGTATAAAATTAGATGATAGACAATGACATTCACACACACTGTATGTTCTCAGATGACGACTGGATAAAAAAAAACATACTTAAAACTACTTCGCTGCTTGCAGTTTCATTTATGCTTCAGAAAAGTGGTGTTCATTTGTAGAGATGATCATGCTAAACAAACATAAACATCATAAACAGCTTATTTTCTGCAAAAATACAATTCAGATTTTTGTTACATGATCAATGAAGCTTGCTACAGATATAATGATGAAGCAGTCTGAATTTTGTCACGACCCAGCTCGTGTAGGGAAAAGGAAGTAACATAGAGACATACTTGGTAAACTAAGTTTAGATCTGCTATCCCTGTAGTAGATCTGATGTGTTATATATATTTAAATATATATATATATATATATATATATATATATATATATATATATATATATATATATATATATATATATATATATATATATATATATATATGTATATATATATATAGCTCAGTTGGTAGAGCAGCTGCCCCATGAATGAAGGCTCAGTCCTTGCTGCAGAAGTCCAGGGTTCAAATCCAACCTGTGGCTCTATCTTGCATGTCATTCCTCGTCTCTCTCTCCCTGCATTCCTGTCACTCTTCAGCTGTCTCTAGCAAATAAAGCATGAAAAGGCCAAAAAATAATATAAAAAAGTTATATATATCTGCGTTGAGCTCAATGCAAAAACGAAGCATCAATGGGGGCAATGGGCTTATATACACTGGGTGATGAGCGAATCAGGCACAGGTGTGTGTGATTAGGGGCGGGCCAAACACAAGGCAGGAACTAGGAGGATGGAGTGGGCAGAGAGTGGACCGACTGTGACATAATCTACATAGACCAATGTGTAAAACAAACATTCCTTCTTTTGTGAAAGTTATTCACTGGACTGTGAGGAGTTATTTCATCTAAACTTTGATTGAGGATTCATGACTGTTACATGTACACACTGTTGCATCAGCAGCAATAGCTCTGCTGTTTCCTTCCAGACGTTTCCTTCACTCCCATCTCTTCAGCAAACTACCTTCTCCACTCTTTCCTCTTCTCTTGCACTTTGCATTTAATCTATTCCACCCCTCCTCCTGCTCTTCCTCCTTCACCCACTCCTCTTCCTCATCTGTTTTATCCACCCACATTATCCACCATCCATTCCTCTTCATCCCCCTCCCATCCCACTCCACGGCTCTCTCATCCTTCCTCACCTCCCGTCCCTCGACAGTGGTGTCAGATTTTCCCCTGGCCATGAATTTTGCATGATTGTTCATCTATGCAGCCAGAAGACTCACTTTCCTCCTCTCTCCTCTCTCTCTCTCTCTCTATCTCTCTCTCTCTCTCTCACACACACACACACACACACACACACACACACATTCCCACTAAGAATACCGTGGCTACGTCTCGCCAACCCTTCCCCCTCATTAAAGTTCTATGTTAAATAAATCTTTCAGTGAGAGGACATTACTTGCAGGCGAACAAATCTATACACTTCAGCCACTCTAATATATATAGTTTTTTTTACATTCCACTTCCTACAAACCTATGTAATGAATAACTGATAGTCAAGAAGGGCGAGGAAGCAGGAATCAAGGGGAAAAGGGTTACAAGAGGGGCGAAGTTGTGATGAAATTCAGCAATTTTTCTGTTGCTGTTTCTGCAGATGTAGCCAAGTGCCTCTTTTTTCATGAGACCAGTGTCCCAAGGAGTACCGTTCATCTTGGACGATTTTGCAGCGCACACTTATATCCACTGCCAACATTGAACGCCAAGGCAGGAGGCTGAGTGCCCTAAGAGAGGGCAACACTCCAAATTTTGATTTTGATTCAATGCCAAGTATTATCAAGCCAGAATCACCAATACTTATTCTTTTCTTCTAGTTGGGAGAATCATGTTGTGAATTTTGGAGCTACAGTTCCATGATAATTTGTGGGATATAAGCAAGAAGTATAACATTGCTATAGAATTAGTTGGTTGGCTGTGGGCTACACTTTGAGCTTGTTAGCCTCTGTTTGTTTACATTTTGGCAAATTTAAAAATGGTCATGCAGAATTAGTCATTAGCTGTACCTGTAATCATAGACACACTGACAATGATACTAATTACTTCATACTGAAGAAAAGTCACCTTCATTCATCACTTTTTCTGCTATCACTGTCACTTCAAAGAGGTTCAATGGACATGTATCCATGATGGATGACAGCTGACTCCTATAAAGTGACTAGCATGTACATGACATCCTAGGGTCATTCTAAAAGCATAATCCTCCAGCCCCAAGGACACAGAATTAGGAAGTTATACTTATATTTTCTTACTGTAATGCAGATGAATGGACGGCTGAGGCAACGATGCAAATATAGCCAGCTTCAGCCACGTAGAGGTGGGGATTGTGCATTGGTATGTAGATGTGAATTTAAAGTTAAAATGAGTAGATAGCGCTTCATGACTAGACAAACATGCAGATTCTTTTCCTAAATATAAGGGAGAACGCTGGTCTAAGAATGCTGTGCAAGAAGCTTGCTCACCAGTGATGTCAGCATACTGTGCACTACTGTCCAATTTTGCAACATAACAGTGCTCCAAAAAAAGCAAAAACCTCATCATGTTCACTCCCTTCGTCCTACAGTAAGTATAACCCTAGTTTACTAATGGAGTAATTCATTTTATTCCAAGAACTGTGACAAAGGCCCACACTACCTTTGAACAACTACTTCGTGAAACTGATTGAAAGAATACAAAGAGTGTGCAAAGCTGTCATCAAAACAACAGCTGGCTACTTTGATGAATCTAAAGCATAAAACACACTTTGTTTTTTTTTGTTTGTTTTTTTTGACTTTATGTTGGATAATTCCATGTCATTTCATAGTTTTAATAACTTAATATCTTTTTTACTTTCTACAATGTAGAATAAAAACTTTCGATGAGAAGGTGTGTCCAAACTTTTGACTGGTACTGTATATCCTATCTAGCATTTAATGCAAGCATTATATAGGACCAGGATGCATAAAGCGCTAATGAGTCAGTACCTGCTGAGTGCTTGTAGTAAATCGACTGTGGATATGATTAAGCGAGAGGGTGCTTATGAATGCTAATGAGTAGTCAGCTTGGAACAACAAAGCCTTTTTTAACAAATGAAGGATGAAAAAGTCGATTAAAAACAGGTGGGGGCCTTCAATCTACCAAAGGATGAGCTCTCTTATTGAAGAATTTTGCTCTCCACCAGTTGAGATTCATACCTCTTAATCAGTGTTATGACATATGACAGATAGCACTAATCCATTATAAATCAGAAAGTATGGGGGCCTTTAGAGGCTTCCATCCATATGGCTTTATTTGAGTGTCCATGTGTGAGTTTGCACAGAGGAAGAGGATCATTTGCAGTGTCGATTAATTACACTGAGCAAGGGCAACGTGTTGGTAGCCCTTACACTGTCCTTTCTTTGAATAATTGCCTGTTGGAGCACATGAGTGTGTACGGGAGGGTAGCTTCAAACACACTCAGTCACCCAACACACCAATTGCTCATTAGATGTGTTGGCTCTGAGCACAAGGCCCTGCATACCAAAGAGACAGGCAGAGCAGAGGGGACAGGAAAGAGAGAAGTGTTGAACAAGTCAGGCAGCTAAAGAGAGGAAGGTGCTATAGAAACAGAGATATAGTAAAAGAAAATAGATACCACAGGTGTAACACAAAAAGAGACTGAGGCTGAGAGACTGTACTTAGACACAGTGGTGCTTTGAGCTAAATGCTAAAGCAGCAAATGTCAGCATGCTAACGTGCTGACATTTAGCAGATATAATGGTGACCGTCTTAGTTCAGGGAATCTCCAAAGTCTCAGAAACTGCAAACATCTGTACAAAATGTGTTTAGATGTTGAGATGTTTAGGGGTTGATACAGCACTTGAAATCACTTGATAGTGGGGGTAGAGGTAAATTCAGGGCATCACCAAACCATGAATGTCTGTATCAAATTTAACGACAATCCATTCCATACTTGTTGAGATATTTCAGCCTGGAAGAAAATGGTGGACCGACTCACCACAAGGTTGACATTGGTATCCCTGGAGTCACGTAGCCAAAAATATCTGTGTTCCACTTTAAACCAGAGGTAGGTGGGATCTACATTATAAGGAATTCACATATAACTAAATGCTGAACCGCTAAACCACTAAACCTATTACTTTTCTGTGTTCTTGGGTCAAATCCTCCAGCCAGCTGTGTTGAGGTTGCATGTTCTCCCTGTTCTCCCCTGGCTCTTTCCGAGGATTCTGGCTTCCTCCCTGTCTCTATGTGTCAAAGCAGCAGAGACCATTAGGTAAGGGATTATCTAAAGCATTATGGTATATTGTTAAGAAGTACGTAGTACGTGATACAGGACGCCGACATGGATCACTGCTTACTTACAAAAAAAATAAATCAATAATATGACTACCATCGCTATTCAAAAGTAATCATTGAATGAAGCCGTGGAAAAATTGTGTTTAATGTAATAATGAAGCAAGCTTTTCACTGACAGAGATTTGACTCATACATTAAATCATACATTTTCGTCTCCTGCTGTTACTGTTGTTACCCTTCACCCTGAAACGTCAGTCATCAACTTGGGTCACATACAGCAGGTAAATGAAATAAAATGTGCTCTAAAACAAATCTGTTTGGGCATCTTTGCCATGAAATGTAGAGTAGATGACAATACAAAATCAAGATGTTCTTGAGTAAGTCGTTTACCTCAGAATGTTTTATATATGACTGTCAGCTATAGCACATCTGCGAGAATACACGCCCACAATGGAAAAATACCATAAAAGAAGATGGCAGGAACAAGAGAGAGATCTAAGAATTAGAAAGGAGAGGCAGAGATAGACACAATGATGTGAAGGAGGGGGGAGGAGGTTTACGCCTGGCTGAGCTCTTTATCTAAACTCTCACCTGAACAACTGCCGTCTATCTCCTCTTCAGACTGCCACGGATGACAATGACAACACTGCTGCTGGTGCCAAAAATACCACAGCCGTGTCAACAAGACAGAGCAGTGGGTGATGGGAAACTCCTCCGTGGCCCTACAGATTATTAGAGGTAATAAAATCGGTTTTAACCTTGTGGGTTCTCCAAGGTCCATCAAGCAAATCAACATGGAGGATGAAAAGGAATCAGACACAGTTACAACGCTGCAAAGCTTTAATATTCAACAAGACTCGAAGTCTAAAGCTTGCAGTTCATTTTGCTCATGTGTCCTTGTGATGTGGTGGCACAGTGATTACTTGGGATGTGTGTTGATTAATGGAAGGGGAGATGTATAAGCCGTATACAAATGTGGTTCCGGGACATTAAGGCCCATGCAGGAGTGGAGGTCAACAGGAAACTTGGGGTGCTGATTCAGTATGTATTGTGATTCTTAGTCTACACCTACAAATATTAAGATGTATTCAGAACCTCACTAGACCATGGGAATAAGTTGAATCATTTGAGTGACTGTCTATCATCAGTCATTATTACAGTGGCATCTTTTCTATACTACATTTAAGTGGTAAAAAACATACTGTTGAGGTAAAGTGCTACATGAGCTGTTTCTGCTCATCAATGTAGTACTTTAAGAATAATACATAAAATAGAAATATTACAAACTATGGTGGCTCTGGAAACCAGAGTAGCAAAATGAGTTAGCAATGTGAAGTCAGCAGCTATTATTATCAGCTATTGTCAAGATGTTACTTTCATGATCATGTCACGTGTCAGTGATAATTCCCTATATTTGACTATATATTATATTTTAATCCACAATAATTCATAATAATAACAATGTTTATTTCTCATGCAGTACACCAATGTATGTCATATCCAGCTACCATGAACAGGAAACAGAATTATAACTTGGAAAACAGGTTGAAGGACAACAAATTTTTTTATCCAGATGGTTTGAAGGGTTGTTGGGCATACTGGAAATACCTTTATGCTTATGAAC
The DNA here is from genome assembly GCA_028641955.1 of Protonibea diacanthus. NCBI lineage: Eukaryota > Metazoa > Chordata > Actinopteri > Sciaenidae > Protonibea > Protonibea diacanthus. The sequence continues at coordinate 4,509,525 of CM053980.1, read as the reverse complement.
CTATAGTTCATCTATGCTGGATGCTTTTTCTCTTTTCCTTTGAAAGGTCAAAGCTGTCAGGATGGTTTACAATTAGTCAGTTGCAAGAATTCACATTCAGACCAAGTAAACTCAGTGAATTCGCTAATTGTGGAAATTTCACTAAAATTAATAGATTCCATTTAAAAAATATTCTGTTGGTCATTCTGGAGTGATCTGGTCTTTACATCCCCACCAGTGCATGACTGTTAATATACACTATATAATATAGATAAACAGATATAGCTTCCCTGTCCGTATAATGGTGACCTTTCTGAAGGACCCGCTTCTTCAGTAGAATGGAAATCAATCAATGTAAGGAGTTATGACCCTTATTTTCATCAGGAATATTGACAGGCCTTCTGTCCCTGGAAAAGATCCATTTACTTTGTGTGTGCACTTGTGTGATTTCACAGCTGGTGGAATTGTTTTCCACCACAGAGCGTCATCTCAGCAGAACTCAGCAGAGATTTTTGAGAATATAGAATGAGAGCAACAAACCATGATCGCTGCATGTATTTGGCAATATTCTTCAAATCAGCGCCTCATAAACTGGGTTCTGGGGCCGCTCAGCAAGTCTTGAAAGGTTCCCTGGGAGGATAATGAGGTATGTTATCTTCCCAGCTGTGTGGTTTTTCACTGAATCCTATCCACCATTTTTTTTTTTTTTTGGGTCATGCATACCTATTGGGAAGTCTCTGCTGAGATCACGGATGATGTCCCTTTGCTCTTAACATCTTGCCATGCCCAATTTAATCTTGACGGAACCTATCCCAGGTTCAAGTTCATTTATGTCCTCTATCTAAACTGCCCATCCTGTTTAGGGTCATGGGAGACTGGAGCCTAGTCTTCATTTCATTCTAAAACCCATCATCCTCTGTGGGTCCTGGAAATGTTTCCATCCCTCATTACCATGACTACCTCTGTGTGGTTCTATATTGAGCCAGTTTGAATATTTGACAACTTCAGAATATCATATAAGAATACTGTGTGGTGACTCTGGCTGACATTGAAGTTAGAGATTTTCATATAAAATATATAGGATTTTAAAATAAATCTCTGCATCTATTACCATAATCCTTGTATGAGATGCCTTATGGGTCTATTATTATGCAACATATATAATGAAACTATAAATTATCATTCACTTGTGTCTTGGTGTACAATGCTAAAAAAACAGGGCAACGAGAGCAAAAAGAGAACGGCACTTAAAGCATGCAGTGGTCCATAGTCTAGTCTTCTCTCCTGTTTGAGGTGACAAATTCAGCATATTTTACCATAGACACCAGTCTTAAAATGGACAAGTGATTTTCATGGGTTCTGCTAACACTAGTACTAGCAAAATATATCCACTATCTGCATCAAATGAATGATTAAAAAGAATTACTGTTAGTACCCATAGAGAATTATCAAATGACTCTTTACAGTTCCCTTCAGCATTGAGGAGTGTTTTAGCATTATTCAGCTCATTGTTTTGGTCTCAGGCCCTACAACTTTACCATGTGGAGTCATTCCCACTCTTCTTTAAAGAAAGGCAGCTGTATGTAATGAAAAAAAAGCTCTAATAAACTCACCATACACCACCTGTCCAGTATCAAATAGCAGACGGAAAATGTTAAGTAGTTGCTGGTACACCAATAGTCAAATATTGTTTTCAGGGTTTGGTAGAAATAAAGAAACAGAGAGTCAAAGGAGAACATTTGACTGTCAATGGGCATGTGACCAAAAACACAACCCTAAATAAATGCTAATCTTGCCCTGTACTGGTGGGTATAGATAGTCAAATAGTTGAAATATTTTGGTCTCAGATGCTTGCTCAGTAGGCTGTTTTAAACAGAGATAAAGCTGATAACATAAAACAGCAAACAACAAAAACAGGATAAAAACCTGTAGTTATGTCCTGTCAAAGTCTGAAAAAAATGGAGGTCATGTTTGCATGAATGTTTGGAAGTTTCTAATACAATATCATATTTTTGAGAAACTTGGCTTTGAGTTTGGTTCCCAAATTGTTGGTTAAATAATGTGCATTAATAGGCTAAATGTATCATGAGTGGGATGTTTGACAATGCTTCTAGGAAGACAGACTTTACAAAGAGTGTTTCATTGCTATATATTATTATATTGATAACACTGCTGAAGAGCAGCCCGTGGTTAATATTTCAGTGATGCCCTATATCTTGCCAGTATCTCTGTTACAGATATTTATTATGATAAGGTGTAGTCTGTTATGGTGGACAAAAGATCATTTTATTTTAACCACAGATAAAGTACAGAAATTAGCTCTTGCTTTGTATGTAAACAGAGTTTAAATATGAAATGTGTGCCTCAGACATGTTACCCTCAACTTACACAAAGCAATCGAAAAGCTCCCACAGAATAAAATGGATGCCCACACAGCAATCTGATTAGACTTTGCGCTGATGGTGTTGTACACATTGGCAAGAAGCACTAGCTATCTGGCACAGTGCTTTGTGTGGACTTGCTGAGATATGAGATCAATTACTCATCACCGCAGTTCCTTTAGTAAAATTTGCATACCATAAACAAATGAGACTGAGGCACCAGAATTGTTTGACAGCTTTGGCTTGTTTGGCCGCTCCCCAGCCACATACCCTGCATTTTACAGTGTGAGCTGCCAAGACAGATTTAGCAGGAAGCTTGCTGGATGGAGCCACATGGTCATCTCTTTACATCCAAATCCTGGAAGCCAACTTTTGCACAATTGTAGTGATTGTCATACAAAAATAAATAGCAGTCTGTGTATGGGCTACTTTAAATTAAGTTTTGGACATTAGACATGTTAGATACCCCTCCTTGAGCTGCCACCTTACCGCGGTGGAGGGGTTTGCGTGTTCCAGTGATCCCAGGAGCTATGTTGTCGGGGGCTTCATGCCCCTAGTAGGGTCACCCATGGCAATCAGGTCCTAGGTGAGGGACCAAACAAAGCGCAGCTCAATTCCCCCTGATGAATTTAACTACCAATGGAGCCAGGTCTCCCTTGCCCAGACGTGGGTCACCGGGGCCCCCCCCTGGAGCCAGGCCTGGGGAACGTCTGGCTGAATCTCCTGTCAGAAAGAGCTTCAACTCACACCTCCGGGAGAGCTTCACTCACATCCCGGGGGACGCGGGGGACATTGAGTCCGAGTGGACCTTGTTCCGTGCCTCCATTGTCGAGGCAGCCGACCGGAGCTGTGGCCGCAAGGTGGTCGGTGCCTGTCGCGGCGGCAACCCCCGAACCTGTTGGTGGACACCGGCGGTGAGGGATGCCGTCAAGCTGAAGAAGGAAGCCTACAGAATCGATGTGCCAGGTGGAACTCAGCTTCTACGGTTGCGGAGGCAAAAACTCGGGCGTGGGAGGAGTTTGGTGAGGCCATGGAGAATGACTTTCGAATGGCTTCGAAGAGGTTCTGGACCACCATCCGGCGGCTCAGGTGGGGGAAGCAGTGCACTGTCAACACTGTGTTCAGAGGGGACGGGGTGCAGCTGACCTTGACTGGGGATGTCCTGGGTCAGTGGAGGGAATACTTGGAAGACCTCCTCAATCCCACCAGCACGTCTTCCACTGAGGAAGCAGAGTCTGGGGACCCCGTGGCAGGCTCGCCTATCTCTGGGGCTGAGATCGCCGAGGTAGTCAAAAAGCTGCTCGGTGGCAAGGCTCTGGGGGTGGATGAGGTCCGTCCGGAGTTCCTTAAGGCTCTGGATGTCGTGGGATGTTGTGTCTTGGTTGACACGTCTCTGCAACATCGCATGGACATCAGGGGCAGTGCCTCTGGACTGGCAGACCGGGGTGGTGGTTCCCCTCTTCAAAAAGGGGGACCGGAAGATGTGCTCCAACTATTGGGGGATCACATTCCTCAGCCTCCCCAGGAAGGTCTTTGCGGGGGTCCTGGAGAGGAGGGTCCGCAACATTGTCGAACCTCGGATTCAGGAGGAGCAGTGTGGTTTTCGTCCTGGTCGTGGAACTGTGGACCAGCTCTATACCCTCGGCGCGGTCCTGGAGGGTGCATGGGAGTTCGCCCAACCAGTCTACATGTGCTTTGTGGAATTGGAGAAGGCGTTCGACCGTGTCCTTCTGGGAGCCCTGTGGGGGGTGCTCTGGGAGTATGGGTTTCCGGACCCACTAATACGGGCTGTCTAGTCCCTGTACTCCCGGTGCCAGAGCTTGGTCCGCATTGCCAGCAGTAAGTCAGACCTGTTTCCAGTGAAAGTTGGACTCCACCAGGGCCCTTTGTCACCGATTCTGTTCATAACCTTTATGGACAGAATTTCTAGGCGCAGTCAGGGCGTTGAGAGGCTACGGTTTGGTGGCCTCAGGATTGGGTCACTGCTTTTTGCGGATGATCTGGTCTTGTTGGCTTCATCGGAGCGTGACCTTCAGCTCTCTCTGGAGCGGTTTGCAGCCGAGTGTGAAGCGGCTGGGATGAGAATCAGCACCGACAAATCTGAGGCCATGGTTCTCAGTCGAAAAAAGGGTAGAGTGCATCCTTCGGGTCAGATCCTGCCTCAAGTGGAGGAGTTCAAGTATCTCGGGGTCTTGTTCACAAGTGAGGGAAGGATGGAGCGGGAGATTGACCGGCGGATCGGTGCAGCTTCTGCAGTGATGCAGACTCTGCGCCGCTCCGTCGTGGTGAAGAAGGTCAATCTACGTTCCTACCCTCACCTATGGTCACTTTGGGTAGTGACCGAAAGAATGAGATCGCGAATACAAGCGGCCGAAATGAGCTTCCTTTGCGGAGTGGCTGGGCTCTCCCTTAGAGATAGGGTGAGAAACTCAAACATCCGCGGGGAGCTCGGAGTAGAACCGCTACTCCTCCGCATCGAGAGGAGCCAGCTGAGGTGTCTCGGGCATCTAGTGAGGATGCCTCCTGGACGCCTCCCTGGTGAGGTGTTCTGGGCACGTACCTCCGGGAGGCAGCCCCGGGGAACACCCAGAACACGCTGGAGGGACTATGTCTCTCGGCTGGCCTGGGAACGCCTTGGGGTTCCCCTGGAAGAGCTGGACGAAGTGGCCGGGGAGAGGGAAGTCTGGGCCTCCCTGCTGAAGCTGCTGCCCCCGCGACCCGCCCTTGGATAAAGCGGACGACGACGATGACATGTTAGATATTCTTTTTGCATCTTTACAGCAGTACTGCAGGTTAACAAGACTAAGAGTCTACAACTGTGCTAACAGCTCTGTGAAGCTGTACTCAAATGCAACAGTTCTTTAAGGTAAATGCTGTTGGCATGAAAACATGACCATAACAACAACATTAAGTTTGGCATAATGACTACCATGTTCAAAATGTTTAAATTAGCATACGAGCATGCAGGATAAGTAGAAACTTTGACCTACTGCTGGCACTACAAGAAAACTCAGGGGATGGCCATAGGATTCATCCTCTGGACACCATAAGTATTTGTACCAAATTTTATACCAGTTCATTTTCAACAGCTGTCTAAGAAGTCTACCTCATGGTACCAGAGGAAACGGGAAAAGGGAACAAAGCCTTTAGAATTCATCCTCTGGGGATCATGAATGTACACATTTATTTCCATTTCGAGTAGCTTAGGCTTTTCTGCCTGGACCAAAGTGGTCGACTGACATTGCCATCTCTAGAACGTGTGAATGAACATGTGAAAACTACTGTTAATTCTAAGTTAAGTAGCGTCTATTCATTGTAAAACAGGTAAATGCACCTAATCTGGAGCCATTTCCTTTTTTTTTTATCGTGTCTGTCAATCAGAATTCAGAATTATGAGAACACACATTGAACTCAGAGACCCGAATTTTACATTCTGTAAGTCATACTGGTGCAGGTTGAACATCTTGTTCACGCTGTGCTCAGCTGAATCCACAGCCAGACAAATCTCCATACTGCAGCCTGCAAGTTTACACACTGCTGGAAGTCCTGGATTCTCAAATTCTCTCTTTTTGTTTGTCTCCTTCTCAGCATCTCTATATGGGACTCAACACATATGCTCATAATCTTAACACAAACTTTTCTCGTTTTTTCTCCTGCATGTACACTCAACAATACAAATTGTCTGACACAAATACACATGTTCATTTTGTTCTCCAGGTGAAATGTCTTCACCTGCTTTCCAATTTTACCCCCGCTGGCCAACTCAGAGGCAGCAAATCAAAGAATCAAGAGGACGAAGAGGAATCAAAGGGAAAAGCAGATCAGAGAAAGGTTAAAAACCCTTTAAGCAATGAATCTGACCCATGAACAAGCAAAGAGAAAGAGAGAGGAGATAGGGTGAAGAAAGAATAGAGGGAGAAGCGAAGCACACTCAAAAGGAGAGAAGCGGGGAGGAGGTAAGTTGCAGGAGAGATATGAAGAGACAAGGGAGTGGAAAGAGAAAAAATGAGTTAGATAAGAAAGATAGGAGAACATACTGATCAACAGACTCAAAGCAAGATTTGGCAGGAGATTGTGTAGAGTACGAGGAGAAAGACAGAAGAGAGGGTAAAGGCTGTATTACCAGCAAAGTTGGAAAATACCACAGAGACTCTCCTGAAGGCCTCTGGTTTACTGTGGCTTGCAGTAATCATATAAATTGTTGACAAAGCAATCCCTGATCAAGGTTTCCGAATTCTGAAGCTTCCAAGATATAAGAGAGGCCTCATTGGTAGAGTATAACCCATAATGCAACTCAACCACTGACAGGTCATGTGGAGATTTGGGTTTGTTCTGCTTTGACCTGCAGTAGCCTACAAGTCCACACAGTCTCACTTCTTTCTAACTCCATACCCGCAGGCTGTTTTAACACATGTAGTAATACCCCCCCCAACACCTGGAAACAGACTCAAATGTGTAACATTGGTAGTTCCCCCAAACACCATGTCAGAAAACATCTGGATCTCCAGTGATGAAAAAAAAATAAATAAATAAATAAAAATAAAAAATCAGAGGTAGTACTGTGTGCTTTGTCCAATTGGACAAAAAATAACTACAGCTTCCAAGGTGCATGTGTTATGTGCAATTGCAAAATGGTTTGTTCTGTAACAAACCATGGTTGTTTAGTTACAGAATGGCTTGTTCTGTAACTAAAACAAGTTTTAGTTGTTTTACAAGCTAGATACATGATTTCTCTAAAATGAAATTGGAAACTGGCAGTCATAACCTATGATGATTAGACAGTATGTTCAAAGTCCAAATGACATTAGATACTAGGGCCTACTGCGCAAATCAGGTGCTTCAGGAGAACAAATATTCAACAGGTGGCTAATCTCAGATAGTCCTGATTTGGAGGTCTTCGATTGGTGTGCTTACACATGATCTGTGTTTTGAGGCCAGTTGGATCTACTGCAAAATTCTAAGAAACAATATTGGAAACTAATAGCAGTGAAATGAACATTCAAGCATCCAAACCTTCAAACTGCTTGGACCATTGATCATCATCACTTGTGGCTACACTTGTTTTAAGTACAGAATCATCAGTATTAATTAGTGGGCTTTAAAGGTGTTGCCCAGTGGATGGTGTTACCGTTGGACAGAGCCAGGCCAGTTTTTATGCTCTGCTAAAATAGCAGCTTCCTAGCTCTGGCTTCAGCTACATTGATCTCATTTCATTCTTGTCAGGAAAGAAAGAAAAGCATAATTTTCAATGCCTACCAATATGGGCTTGCATCTCCACCTCTTTTATGCCTAGCACTTCTTCTAGGACATGCTTTTCCATCTCTGGATAAAGGGCTTAAGAAAGAAGCTAGAGAAATGTTATGACCCTTTTTGTATTCTGCTCCTGGAGATCACGTTGACTCTGTGGAAAAGTTCCACATTGAGGTTTGGCTGTTTATGACCTATACATCATCGAACTGTGAAATAAAATTTAAATAATGCCTGCAGCAAAGTGCCATTGAGCTAGACCTACCGTCTGTGTGTATCATCGGAATACTACTAGGCATGGACCATTTCCTGTGCCATTTGTCTAAATCGAACTTTAGAACAGTTATAACTTACAAATCTACATGAGCACTTGCTTTTAAGCTTTAGAACTCTCAAACTTCCACTTACATTCAAAGCTTCTCATAATATCCCAAAATAGCAAGAACACAAAACCTGTTTGGCCCTAACAAGCCCGGTCCTAAGGGCTGTTAAACTTTGACGATTTAATTTGTTAATTACTGTATGAATGGGTTTTGTACTCTAATCCATCTTTATTGTGTAATCAATTATCAAGAGGGAAAAATGAAACACGTCCAGAGTTGAAAGTGATTAACTTTTTAGGGCCAACTTCAGTCCAACTCTTTGTATGTGTGTGGCGGACGTGGAGACAAAAGGAGGCAAGTTATCCGACAACGCCACCTGAGGAATTGCACCTCAGGAAATACACCTGGCTCTATACCTGGGCTACTAGAAGGTCACACAGGTTCGTTACACCAATTTATAAAAAGGACGTGAGACGGACTTCCAAAAATACCAATTTTTTTTTTTTTATTTACAATAATTTACTAGTTAGAAGAGTTAAAAGGAGCAGATATCTTAGAACCTGAGTGTCAGTTGTACCACAATAATTTCAGAAAAACAAACAGGAACAGAGCTACGGCTTAGTGAGGTGGACAGACTAAAGCAACTCAAATCACACACACACACACACACACACACACAAAAAACAAAAAAAACACTACAAACCAAATCACCATGTGCCACGGCAAAATTAGGGAATGTGAAATGGGAACCTCCACCAGGGAAGTGTGCCACACACTGCACCAGCTCCTGTCCTGAAAAGAAACAGAAACAAAATTATGAAGAGAGACACTCAAGGTTGGGGCTATACAGAGATAACAAAAAAGTTAAAACAGAAGGTCTATGCTAAGACAGGCAACCCTCACACACACCTCTACAGAAAAGAATAATATAAACGACTAAATATCTTAATCCAAATATTTGAAGAAAATTTACTTTAAGAGGTATAAGACAAACCAACTCAACACCAAAATTCAACTGCGGGTGGAGGCCAAACCTAATAATAGCCCCATCTATTAGGAACACCACAATAGCTAGATAAACTAAATGAGAACAGAAAATTTGTAACCAAATAACTAATAAAGTATATAATCAAAATAAAGATATATCGTTAACACCAAAAAAAAAAGAAAGAAAGAAATAAGTCAACTAAAAAAAAAACAAAAAAGTTTTAAACAGCTGGCCCACAAGGAGATATGTTACGTTAGATATGTGTGTTAGATATGTTAGATATTCTTCTTGCATCTTTACAGCAGTACTGCAGGTTAACAAGACTGAGAGTCTACAGCTGTGCTAACAGCTCTGTGAAGCTGTACTCCAATGCAACAGTTCATCAAGCTAAATGTTGTTGGCATGATAACATGGCCATAAAGACATGCTTAAGTTTGGCAGGTATGATGATTACATGTTACCAACAAAGCCTTTAGAATTCATCCTCTGGGGATCATGTGTAACCCGGTTAAAAATATTAATTAATAAGTGATGGTTACAGTATCATTCAGTATTAAAATCATATAAATAGTGTGATTAAAAATGTTGAAATTCATTTTAAAAGTTGTGATAAAAAGGTTAAAAGCAGTTTAAAACTGATGGTGTTTATTGTTTTATGTAAACGACTGTGTTTTTGCAAACTGTCTGAATCAGCATTTATGGGGTTAATAGTGATTGGCTGGATGTCAAGTCTCAGGTGTTTCAGTACGGAGGGTAATGGGGAGTAAAGAAAAAGAGAGCCTACCGAGTGAAAAAGAGTGAGCTTGATTCAGAGATTTTATGAGTTAATTTGTGAGCTAGAAGTGCACAAACCAGTGTGTAACTTGTGTATCTTATGATTGTTTGCACAACAACCAGTAAGGAGAGTGACAAGCTGCATATTGAGAAACGGGAAGAATTTCTACCCGAAATTCAAAGACTGTTCACGTTTTGTGCTACTGCTAATGCTAGTGCTTAGCCACCCTGAAGTATAGGACCAAGTCAGTTCATTACATGTGGACAGATATTTTTTAGTTAAAGTTTGACTCCCTCAGTTGAACTGTTTGAGGGGTTTTTGCTGCTGTTTTCGACCTGAGGACAGAGAAGAGACCCAGACAGAGCGTGGAGCAACCGGGACTTCACTCGTGAGTTTTCCATCAACGTGGAGGAGGACGGAGTGGCCCGATGGAGCACGTGTTGAGATGCTGAGCGGAGGCTGAATCTGCGCCGGTGACTGAGGAATAATGCGACCAACCCATAAATTCAGGTGCATTCATTGTATTTTGCTCAGTGAGAGTGAATCGGCCATTAAGTTTTGGGCCACAACAAACACAAGCAACGCAACAGGTCTGCAACGGTGCATTTGAGTTTATAATAATTTTAGTGCCGGCTTTAGATTGCATTGAAGTGTGTGGGCCCACATATTATGTTTACGTGACTTTGAGTTGGTAACTTGAGGTTTTCTGAATTAATCCCTTTGAGGGTTAAAGTGTTATAAAAGAGGGGCATTTTATTTTGAAGTTTTACTAAAGAACATTCATATTTTATTGCATTCATAGTTTATTGCATTTTCTTATGTTATCATAAACAATCATTCCTGTGTTTAGTAAATGACTGAGACCTATTTTTCTAAAACCTTGTGTGGTGTTAACTTTATTACTTACCTGGAAATAAGTTATCATTTTGTTCTGACATACAGACACATATGGTTAAAAGTCTTTATTAGAAATATTACTTAAGGTTCATGGGTAGGTTAATAAACATCTTGTGTGTATTTTAAAAGAAATCTAAGATAATATTTAAAACTGAGTTAATCAGGGTTAAAGCTAAGACGTATAGTACGTTAAAAGAACCCAAAAGCCCTTCCCTAACTAATACAGCTATTAAGGGGAGCGCTACACATGAATGTACACATTTATTGGCATTTCAAGTAATTTGGACTTTTCTGCCTGGACCAAAGTGGTCGACTGACATTGCCATCCCTAGAACATGAATGAATGAACATGTGAAAACTGGTAATTCTAAGTTAAGTAGCATCTAGATTAAGTATAAAACAGGTAAATGCACCTAATTTGGAGCCATTTCTTTTTTTTTTTCATCATGTCTGTCAATCAGAATTCTGAATTGCAAGAACACACATTGAACTCAGAGACCTAGTCCAGAGTTGAGTGTGCCTACTTTCAACATACATTAGCCTAACATTTGCCAACAATTCAATACATAAGAGTGATGTTGCAACGTAATGACAGGCTGAAGTCAGAAAATCAACGATCAATGTTATTGGGCTAGAATTTGTAGGCTGCATTTTCCTGATTATGCGCTGTGACTGCACTGAAGTAGAATCTTATATGTCCATATTGTGACACACCTTAGAATCCACACCTCTATTACTATCATTAGGAATATCTTGACAGTCACATGTAAATGTATTGTTTACTCACCATAAGCAAAGAAAATATATTTTCTTCTTCTTCTTTTACTTTGTCTTTTTCTTCTTGTATTGTCCCCACATAAGTCTGTTCGACCAGAATAATTTGTCCCACAACAGAAGCACAAAAGGGCAGCATATGTTCATCCAGTCTTTCTCTCATTCAGACGTCCAGTCCATCTCCCATCCTGTACCTTCCAGATGTTATTGTCTCCAGAGCTGGCTTTTTGTGACAGATGATCCATCACTGAAAAACTGCAGAGTATCAACATAACCTGTGATCAGATTGGATGTGTTCACATTATTATTGGCTTCATTTCTGAGCTCTCTCAATGCTTTACCTTATCAGACCTTACACAATTGTATTTTTGTGATTGTTTTTGTGTGTGTGTGTGTGTGTGTGTGTGTGTGTGTTTGTTTTTTTTGTTTTTTGTTTTTATATTTCCCATCACTGAGCGCACTGACACACTTCAATTCAAAGCATGGCTAGAATTTGAATCACGCATTGTGCTTTTCATCCTGCATACAGCTCCAGTTTATGAGCTCTTATTCTGCTCACAGTAATTCCCTTCAAACATTTGCTTCACACGCCCTTTCAAGGAAACTGCTTGAAGGAAAAGGCAATAGCTTGAAGCACTGCTATCATACCAGATACAGTCTATTTGTCTGGTACATTACGTAAGTAGAGAAAATGCCAGAACAAACTCAAATATGTTGCTCTACCATGTTTTCTGGGAAAAAACAGGTATTGCTGTGGTGTATTATACACTTGTGGTCACATGCTCTAAAGAACATTTATATCATGGCAGTCTTGAGTTCCACTGATTTCTATTATTCTCTGTGAGGGAATGATTGGAGCACATGCAACGTTGTCACAAATAACAAAAATTACAAATAATTATGATAATGATTATGACCACAGCTGGTGAGTTCTTCTGAAATCATTTAAATAGGACTCGTTTGATACGCTCATTAGACTCAAACGCAAATGCTACAATGGCAAAGACTAAGGAGCTCAGCAGAGATCTGAAAAAGCTTTAAAGGTGAGATCTTTAACCCCAAGAACACTATACCTACCGTTGAGCATAATGGTGGTAGTGTTATGCTCCGGGCCCGTTTTGCTGCTAGTGGAGCTGATGTTTTACTGAAAATAAAAGGACTAAATAAAAAGGATTACCTTTTCACGACAACTTAAAGCCAACAGAGAGAAGGTTGGGTTTTGGACACAGTTGAGTGTCACTGATCACAAACACACATCGAAAGTGGTACAGGGATAGCTGAATCATTGAGAAAATGGCCAAGGAACATTTAGACAAATATTAGCATTACACTATGTATAATTATAACCCATCAGATTTGGTCACATTTTCATAAGACTCATTACAGAACCAAACTTTTCTTTTGTTCTAATTGCATGGAACTCAGGATTGATCTTACAAATGTATGTAAACCTTTGACCAGGTCTGTGTTTGGTAACATCTTTGGTCAAGGACCAATGTGTAGAATTTAGTGGCATCTAGCAGTCTAGCTGTGGGCTCCAACTATGCTTAAGCTAAGATTGATCCTATTACAGTGAATTGTCATGTGTCAGTTCAGCTCAGATCTTCACTCTTATGAAGCAGACAATCCACTGTGGGCATACATAAAATATATGACCCATGTGGAGTAATCAAATCCCAGGTCAGTCCTAAAACTGTTGTTTAGTTAAGAGTTAGTCTTAATTTATTTTATGGAAGTCTTTATTTATTTTAGTTTATCTATTAAGACTATTTGGATTGTTATTACATTTCTTAACTGTGTGAGACATTATATTACAGGATAATGACTTCATGGTTTAATTTTTTATTTTTTTTTTTTGTATTCAAAATTGTATTCAGATAAGTTTTTTTTTTTTTTTTTTGATTGGTTTAATTAAAACTGGAAGAGATGCTCAATAAGCTTTTAGGCTACAGAACACTATCATGATCATATTCTGTTATTTATATTGTTTGTAAAAGTTATTTATTATGTGCATTTAAATGAATAAAAAACAGAACATACATCGCAAAAGATGAATGACTTTGCTGAATATCGTCACATAACACCACAAAGCAAAGTTGAATACGTGCTCCTTATCTTCCAGCAGCAGTTTGTTTGAGGCATTGGAGTGAAGTAGAAGCAGAACTTTCAGGTGCTCTTGCTCTCTCAGATCTGAACACTGCAGATATATATATATGATATGCAGATACACAGAAACAAACCAACCACAGGTGTCTGCCTTTCTCTGCAATGCTTAATAAATCACTGGGGCTTTAAATAGCACTAAAACAATTATCTTACAAACCAGTTAGTGAAATGCATTGACAATAATTTATATAAGTAATCAAAGAAGTCATTTTAATCTCACATTGTGTTGTAGGGCTTCTCAAATGTGAGAATTAGATTTATTTTTACTCTCAGCAATTTGAATATGTTACCTTGGGCTTGGTGAACCTCTGAAAGTAATTTTTCATAATTTATTCACTAGACTTTAACTGAATTAAACAAAAAAAGGCAGGTTAGTTACAGTAAAGTCGAATAAAAATTATTATTATTATCTGCAGCCCTAAAGTCATTTTTCTCCAATGTGTGAAAATGGGTTTAGGTAAATTAGGTGGACTGTATTTACATATGAGAGGAGATGTTGAACTAAACATGGAACATAATGTTGACCCCCAAGCCATGATGTGCGTGTTTTAATGAGTGTTTTGTCTAACACCACTCGCCAGCAATCTAGCACCTCCTACAGGCGCTACAATGAACGACTGTCATAAATAATTACATACTTTCTCTTTACAGAAATGAACCATCATCAATTCATAAATGTAGTCATATAGTAATTACAGTTCTTGACTATATCATGACTTCTATTTCATTCCCTTCACTGTGCAGTTACACTGCGCTCCACCACTGCGTGGACAATATACATTGTGACTGTGGTCTATATGACAGCAGTGGTGGCCAGAGATATAAATTCTCATGAATCTTTTGTGCTTTGTGTCTTCTAAGATTCAGAAAACATCAAGAACACGTACTGACACAAATTTCCCAAAAAATGTAAAATCATTTGCATTACAAAAATAGGAAGCACTAGCTGCACTAATGTTAAAACATATTCCACTGATAAATCATCACACTCCAATAATATTTTATGACTTTGTTCAACTCAAAATAGAAAGATTGAAAAATAAAACACTAAAATCAATGCATCAGAAGCAAAGATATTGTCTTTTTTATTCCAGGTATTCTTCTTCCCATCCAAACTCGGTGACTCCATTACCCATAATACAACATGGTTGTGACAATTCGGTCAGACATTCAGGCATGTTATATGACTGTATAAGCTAACTCAACCTCAAAACAGAAACAGATAAGAAGTAGGAATCAGAAGTCCTGTAAGCTAACTTCTTTCCAAACCACTTGGAAATTCAGCTGATCTGACTCAAGTGACATCACTTGAGGACATCCATCAGACTTCACAGAGCTCTCTCTGTGCACACATATAACTTATTTACAAAGATTTCCCTTTAAAAGGTGGTTGAATCTACTGCAATTCTCTAAATGTCATTGTGTATGCCTTTCAGACATCTTTAGAAATCCAGACAAGTCAATCCAGTCTTCCACAACATCCTCCAAAAAACACACACACACGAGAAAAAAGACAAATGGATGCATTTAAACATCTATGGCCTGTGGCAAACCCAAGTGACAAGGACAGATGCACAAGTGCACTTTCTTTGCATGTATGACCTGTCACAGTCAGGTTAAAACAGTAACAAAAACTCCTGTTTTCCATGTTGGGGAGTACAAATTGCTCCTCTCTGCTCTCCAAAGCCACTCTCTCCCCTCAGGGCTGTCACTCTGGCAATAAACAATTAAAATTTGATCACGTTAGCTCAAAGCTGGCTTGTCTGCGATGGCCTGGAGAGGACTGGTGAGAACGACGAGAGAGGCACTCCTGCAGCACATGGGTTTCACATCACAGCTGACACATGCACACACACATACACGCACACATGCATGCATACAGATTGGACACCTGAGCCTAGCAGGGCCTGGGAAAGCTTGATATCTTATTTAGTGCCACATGTAGAAGGAGCCATAGATCCACTCTGACCTCAGAATCACAGTCTCACTCAGATTACACCACACGTGCTTGCACACATGTTGGCCTCATCGATTCTGGTTGCGTTGTCCTAGTCATGGCAGGTTTGTTTATTAAACGTGAGTATTGGCCATACTGCAATGACTAAAATGTAACAAAGGCATGACATTAGAGTCTACTTCCAGACAATAATTCAATAATTCATGACTCCAACAATTTTATCGCAAAGGTATAAATGCACAGAAGAACCTGAACAACTTATATAAAGTTGTACTGCTTTATTTTCTAAATGATGGATCATAGACAAGTGATCATCTTGTTGAACTCATTGGTCAGTGGTGAGATCAGGAGCCTCTGATATCTTATGCTGTAATATTTATTGACACTTGGCCAAGGAGACTTAGAGACACTCTCATAGTACATCAGAAGTGCCTGAGTCGGTCTCACATTTTGCCCAACTCATGCTGGTGGATAGACTTTAAACCCCAAGATAAGACCACAAATACTATATGTTTTGTTGTCTGTTTATCTTAATGGAATGTCAATGGCAAGCTATCTATTATGTCTAGGAAGGCAGCATTCAGTTCCTTCGACCCTGGCCACCACAGTGTTGAGATAGACTGGCACCTACTGTTCTCAACCAAAGCCAAACAATTAATACTGCTGAGGACCTCAAGGCCCACACATGACCTCAAGTAACCTAAGGATAGAAAATTCCATAACATATATCAGTTGGTTAAATGCAACACAGATTCCAAAAAAAGTTGAGATGCTGTGGAAAAAATTAATGCAACTGGTACAGTTGTCTTCCTCATGATTGGAAAGGTGTCACCTCAGTTGTGGGGCAAAGTTCAGCACTTTGTGAAAAACTGCAAATTGACCAACAGTTTAAGAAAGTTTCTCAATGTACAGAAATGTATGAGTAAGGGCCAAGGCTGAAAACCAACTTTGAAAATCTGATCTTTGATCCCTCAGGCAGCACAGGCTGCATTAAAAACCTACATGTTGTATAAAGGATATTACTACCTGGGCTCAGGAACACTTCAGTAAATCATTGTTTCACACATACAGTTTGTCGCTGCATTGAAGGACTCCACCATACAAAAAGAAAAACAGATCTCAACAACATCCAGAAACACAGTAGACTTCTCTGGACTTGAGTTCATCTGAGATGGACTGATGGAAATTCAAAAAGTATGCCATGATCTTATGAGTACACATTTCACATTGTTTGGGGAAATCATGGATGTCATACCCTCTTGGCTGAATTTGGACTTCACATAGCAACGCAACTTTTTGGAATCAGGGTTGTAAGGATATAAGTTTGAGTAAGACAATTTTCACAGGTTGTTAACTGTATATTGCTTAAGACACGAGAAACTTTCTTCAGAACTGTCAACATATAGGTATACATCTGATGTACTGTGCAAAGCATTTATATTGACAGAAAACATGCTAACAGTTGAAAGACAACAACTCACAGTATTACTACCAAGGCTCCAGACATCACAATTACAACCCACATATCAAACTAGTGTCAATCCAATAGGATGGATTTTATGTCCACTAATGACAAATCAGAGCTTTGTGGGCTGGACTTATAGTGACATCACCCTCCTGTGTTGCTAGCTACCTAACTTCATTCATGGTGACATACAACAGCTTGCACAGCTGTACTGTTAATCCATGTAAGTCTGCATACAGAAATGATAAAACTCTTTTTGGTCACTAGGGAACACGTCACCTGCTCACATAAACCACATCTGCAGTTTCCATTTCGTCTGAAAATCATGATGGGAGAGTGTGTGTGTCACTAGCTGCTGATTGGTTCTGGCAAAGCAAAACAAAATGTCACACAGTCCAATAAGAAATTGGCCAATATAACATGTCACAATGAATAAATAAATCAAATATTGATGACTGTTTCATATGTGTCATATGTTACATATGTATGTGATACATACATATGTATCATAAGGTGTTTCAAGTTGATGCAGATTGAGAGAACTAAACAGTGTAAAAAATTTAAAAAAATGATATGGTAAACATACCATATAAATTTAACAGTACAGAGTCCACAGGCATATACCAGAAAATCTCTACAGCACTATTAATGACAGAATAAGTTCTGTATTGCACTCTGTGTGTACTTTATGGGTAAAACAAAGCCAACAAACTGTTTAGATTTACATGTGAATCACCTTTGGATTTGTATCCTCAAATTAACACAAATATTAATTTTGTTTGTCACTTTGAATGAGGTGTGTGGAATTTTTGATCAGACTATTTGGACCTCCTTTTGAGCACCCCGCCCAAAAAAATAAAGCAATAAAAGAGAATAAAAGAAAAAAAACAATCTAGGAGCAATTAACACCCATTGATGCATTTATCTTCAGCTGATGAAAGACCACCAACACAATTTGCACTTTTTAGTTTCAAATTCAAAACTTTGAGTATTATGTACTTAAATAGTTGGATCAGAGAGCAAACAGCATGAAAATAAAAATCTAGTAAAAACACTAAAAACTGAAAGTCAGTCTTGTACCTACAGAGAAATGATTTGGTGTCATAAATGATGGTGTCTACAGTAATGTTTAGTGAGGCAGTGAGGGGTGATGGCAGGGGTGATGTTGTATGGTCTGCTGGCAGCCTCTGTGAAGCTTTCAGGTATCCATCAGTGCAGATCAGCTGGATATCTGGCAGAATGATGAAGAGCTAAACTGCCCAACAGAGATCCCAGTCAGCTACAAATTTGCTGCATCTTTAGTGTTTCCATTCAGGTCCAAGATTCCTTTGATGGGGAGGGGTTACTGGAAATAGATTTTGGCACAGCGCTACAGAACACCATCATGTTCAACCAATCAAGAGTGATTTCAGTAGAAATGAGGAGGTCTAAGAAAGGACAGGAAAACACAGATTGAGAATTTTAAATGGGGCAAGGACAGCTAAGAATAGTTAGGTATCATCAGCCTAAGAAAGGAGCGTCTGAGGTCACGTCCCACAGTTAATGCCAACAAATGAATGCCATGTGTTCTTAAAATTTTTTTTTCAGTTTTCTGTAGCTTTAACTGTTCTTCAAGCTGGAAATTGTGCTGATGCAGAGATGGCAGAGGAACAACCTACGTCTATGCTTTTCTGACACCCTTGGTGGTCTTGCAAGCAATTTGCTTCCTCTCTAGGTAGTAAGAAAAAAATAATGAAGTTGCAATGCT
The DNA here is from genome assembly GCA_028641955.1 of Protonibea diacanthus. Classification (NCBI taxonomy): domain Eukaryota; kingdom Metazoa; phylum Chordata; class Actinopteri; family Sciaenidae; genus Protonibea; species Protonibea diacanthus. Next base: position 4,490,826 of record CM053980.1, on the reverse strand, counting down.
GTCACAAATGTCTCAGGCACTCTCAGCACAGGACACGTACATTTTTCAGTCGCCCGTCTCACACACATCTGATAGAACAGATGTGCTTCAATATTAATCGATACAGCCGTCTACGCCAGCTGTGTAGGGGCTCATATTTAGCTAGCACTCCAAGTGCATATCCCAAAGATTATTTTTTTTACATTTCAGGTTGGTTTTCTACCAACTCTGTACATGAATTGAAGCTTACAAGTTACTCCAGGCAGTCAGCTCAAGTCTGCTGCCCCCCCCCCCGCAATATATATCACTCATTCAGCACTCTGCTCACTCACTTGCTGCTGTGTGTATTGCCACACGATTCACCTACAAGCTATGCTGACGCTTGGTGCTCAAGCTGCCTACTTTCATGTAGCATTTCAAAAAGCAACACCTCCGCCCAGCATTCACCTGCAGGCTCTGAGTTGATACGATCTCCATGGGGAGCACTTCCAATGCTGTGCAGGGCAGGAGCTTTCCACACTGGGAGTGACAAGGTCAGAGCCTACACACTGCACATATTCCACATTCTACATTCATATATATTATATTGCATGTGACGAATTTAGAAAACTTAAAGTTGCTAAACACATCTGCAATAGACACTGACTGCTGGACTGCTGCAGCTGCTGCCCATCTGTTAATGCTCTACTTCAGGTATGTGTAGACAAAGAGTTAGGTAAAAGGTTTGGGTACTGTAGGTGGTTGGGTGTACAATGCAGATTCTGCAATTGTGTACTCATTGTATGTTATGTTTTTGACATTGTTGCCCAGGATCATGATATATTATTAAAAAAACATTTAAAAAAAAATAGCTTTAAGACCACGCACCATAATCACTGAATACTTTTATGTGCATAATATAAAAAGTAAACTTTTCTCATAGTGTATGCTTCAAAAGTTATTTAAGGGTTTCTCTGACTTTGGGAGACTATGGCTGAGTGGAACTGTAACATTGTTAAAGCCTTGGCTACAAAACTCCCTCTCATCTGTCATTCTGATTTTCAAATTGCAGCCAGGCTTTTGAGAATCTACAGCCTGAGAGGGCCACATAATGGGACACATTCTAGCTTATTACTGGAAGCACTGGAGCGCAAGCACAATTGGCCTTACAGTAAACACACTGGCAGTCAATGGAGATGTATTTCATGAATGGAAAGAGGAACAACAGGGCCTCAGACAGATCATCCCTCTCGACACAAATGCAATCTTCCCTCTAATGCGCCTGCACAGGAGGACATATGCAGCATTTGCTAGCTCACAGAGAAGGCTTGGGTGGGCGCCCGGTAAGGGCTCGCCACCAATGAGTGTGTATTGGGGTGGCCTTAGGAGGGGGGTCGAGAGGCAGAGAATAGTAAGACTTAAAATTTGAATCAACAGGAGTGGGCCAATTGAAGCACTGAATGAGTCACTTTTCACAAGGGAAATACTGTGCTGGCTGGCAAAAGAGGTAATCCTCATCCCCGGAAGACAGAAAAAGACGGAAAGGCATGAAAGAAAGATGGAGAAGAGACAAGAAGATGGGCACAAGCAAAGAGAGATGGATGAAAGAGATTGTGAAAGGAAGAGCGCAGTTAGGGGGGAAACGAGAGATGATAAAGGGAGACAGCAGAGACAGGAGGCAGGGTAAAGTACAATCCAAATCTCCCAGAAGCAATTTAAATGTTTATCACCTTAATTAAAATTGTTTTTGAATTAATTGGAAGAAGGTTTAGCTCTAGCTTGGCCACCGTGAATGATTACACTTTGTATAATTACAAAGTGGCCGCCTAGCTGGAGTTTATGTGTGTGTAGATGTGTGTATGCGTGAGTATGTGTTTGTGTGAGAGTTTTTACGTGTTTGCGGGTTTCTATTTGAGAATTTGTGTGCAAGTTATAATAGTCCATTGTGATGGTAATGAAGGAGCCAGTCATTGATTACCTGAGGCTGTGAATGTCATCCACTCAAGACTCATAGCATTTGTCAAAGGCTAACAAGCAGGACAAAGACTCATGGTATGCATGGTAAACACAATCATTTACATTCTGGATGCAGCATTTTTACATTACTTTTTTTTTTTCATCTGAGTATTTCATATTGTCTGTATCCTCCAGGTATTGCATTTACATTTTCCCACCGTTGAGAACTGATGTTGTTAACCTGCCTGTAGACAGCTGAGGTTTCCTGACGCTGAGACCAAGCAAATCAATTTAAAATGCATTCCAAAATGTCAGCAATGAATATGCTCAGGACATTGAAGCCCACGGCCCTCCATGTTGCTCATAAACCAGAATTTGAGGGTTTAAATCCCATTTGTAGACACACCAAAGTAGGGCAGCGGAAGTCTGCCGGAACTGTATCCCAAAGCTTTCAGCATAACTGTATTTTTATGGTTGGTATTCTTTAATCTCTGAAAAAGTACAGGAAGTCAAAGCTTTTCCCTTGATCCATCAGACAAGAACCTTACTGGTATTCAAAAGACGCTTTGTTTGGACCCTACATGAGTAACAAGACAGGAAATGTTTACCATGGTCACGACCTTCCTTTAGTAGGAGCATTTGCTTATTAGCACACACATAATCATGGGCGAGGCTCAGCACCCCTAAAGCTTAGAGTAAGAAATGTTGTTATTCTAAAATTTTTGTTTGTCTTTGAGAAGCTTAAATAATGTCCAAAATAAACTCAATTTTTGTGGTTTAAAATGTATATGTTAAGGATGAAAATGAAAACACCTCCTTAGCAAATGGTATCATCCTCTTCTCACCCGCTACTTCTCCTCTGTACCTGGCTGCACTGCTCTGCAGCCCGACTGTCGTCCAGTTTAGTTGTAGTGTTGTGAATCAACTAAGTAAGTTGCTCCAAAGCTGTCTCACACTTCTTTCATTTTACCTAGAGTTCCGATTCCGATACCATATCGGCGAGTACTGGAGTCCAGGTACCATTTACCAGTTAGCTCCGATAGCCTGGTTAGCTCCGTTAGCGCCATTAGCGCGGCTACAGTTGAACTGGAGCGGTTTGTTTATAACACAAAGAGAGCAGCGCGACAAATAAACTGCATACATGTGTAGTGTGTATGTGTGTCTCTGTTGGTAAAGTTTATCGTTACTTTAGAGACTCATTTTAACAATCGGCAGTCATGATGTCACGCACGTCTTTTCCTGGTCAGTCGTCATGGCAACATGAAGCCCTGTTACTGCTGTGGCGTTTGTGTGCACAAGCTGAAAAATGAAACAACACATCACTGTACACCAGCAGTATGTGTGAAAACACTCACTATGGCTTTTAAATGAATTATTTTTCAGTTGTGTCTGACTGTCAAACTGGACAATAGAAAACGCTGAATGTTTCTCTTAGTTGTATTAATTCATGTTTTACAGAGGATTTAACCTGAACCAGGCTTTGCAACATTCATGCAGGCGTAGTAGTATATACTACACACACACACACGTGCACACACACAGTAGGTCTATATATATAGGCTACTTATAACACACAGGTATGACATGGGTATGGTATCAGATGTGTGAAAGATAACTCCTAGCGTTACTCTCTGTGTTTGTGTGTGTGGCCTGCCAGTGACCAGAGGACATCCGACAGTTCTTTAAAAGAAAAAAAAAAGACAGATTCAGGTGAGAGACTAGGGACAGTCCATAATGACCTTCGTCTTTATTTTCTTCCCATCACTAGCACTTGATCATGCAGAGTGCATGATGTCCTGTGTGCATCCTTGTGTGCTGTAATGTCTTGCCATCTCCAAAATGACTATTCCCACACTTCAGCTACAAACATGGGTGCAGTGCACCAGCACAAACAGCCTTGAAAGGGAACCAAAACAAGTCCAATTTTGTTTTGGTTTTGAAGTTGGACCCACACACACTATTAAGGCTGTTTTTTTATTAGCTTAGCCATTTTAGGCTTAATTAAATTAATTTAATTAAAGTACTGAGATGACAATTCTAAAAAATAATTGAAATGAATATCTTCTGGCAAGTTTGAGCTATATTTATTCAACACAGCCAAAATGGCTTAAAAATAAACAACAGGGTGGCACGAAATGTCCCAGGATTAATGATAAAGTTATTTTTCACTAAACATATTTTTTGTTTTAGTGTGAAAAAAGGGTGGGTGGTGGCAGTGGGGCTCATTGGGTGCTCAGCACCCCTAAAGCTCTGACCCTAGAATCTCTCCTGCACATAATATATACAAATAACAGGAATGTCATGTGTTTTGAATATAAACCAACAAACAAATTCAAATTCAAATTCAATGTGATGATGATGCTAGAGGAAATGGTGTGTTTTACTACATTTCGCAAAAAAAAAAGAAAAAAAAAGCTAAAATGGTGGTGCTACATGAAAAGTCATCTTTAGTATCAAGTCATCATGATTCATTATCTGACCACCATGAATATCTGTACCAAATTCCATGGGAATCTATCTAATATTTGTCAAGATATTTCAGTCTAGATACAAACAATGAATCAAATGATATCACCATCCCGTGATTCCCACTGCATAACGGGGCTAAACATCCAAATAAATATTAACACAGTGGTAATCTGTAAGCAGAAATCACCTGCATGACTTTTTCCAGCAGCAGTGACTCATGCATGTCATGTCATATAGATGGCAGTCTTCAAAGCTTCACAGGATATCAAGGTTACTTTTAATCTGTTTAACTCATAAGGCTTATCAGATGCTTGAAGCAAGAAAGTACATGCTGACGTGTTTATAAGCCAGAATCAATGGCCTGATGCACACATGAAAATGAGCATCTTACAGCATGATTTGTTGTTTTAGGGCCCGTTGCTACGTCAAAGTAGAATACAAACACAATTAAAGGATTGTGGCACTTGCAAGATTGCATTTTTGATAAAAGAGTTTGGTGTAGTGTAGCAATAGCTGGAATCAAGTACGATAGAAAAAAAAAGTAGCCCATATTCCTGGTTTACTTTTCTACAAGGATTCTCAATTTTTGTGTCATCTATCACTTTTATGAAGAAGTATAGAGTGTTGTGTGCCCACGGATGGCTACAAGTGGAGGTCAGCGCCTCTATGGCTTGCTGATTCAGACAGGTTGAGAAGTGAATATAAATCCATTCTAAAGTCTCAAATGTAACAAAAGTGAAGTCTGTTCTAAACTCATATTCTAACTCGTATTCAAGTCATTCACATCTTCATATGGACTTTGTAATCTATTCAGAAAAAGAATTGTATTCACTTTCTGTGTGAACACATCATAGGTCCTTTTTGAAGAACATATATGAGCCTGTAACCATAACTGGCCCTTCTGTTGCCTTAGTGACTTGCTCCACCGCCACACTCATTCTGCACCCTCCATTCATCTGAGGCAAGCCTCCTGTCTCCAACTCTATAGACCAAGCTCCTGTCCTGGGGTAACAGAGCTTTCTCCATTGCTTCCTTCCTCTGATGCTCTCTTCCCAAATAAATCAAAGACTGCACCAAACCGTCTCAATTCAAAATACGACATAAACTCACCTTTTTAAATTACTTTTCTATTTGCCTCACAAAAAATAACCTTGAAATTCAAAAGAAAAACTAAATAAATCAGAACTTAGATGAATTATGTGACTTAAAAAACTAGTCCTCACATCAATACATTAAACATCTTGATGATCACGATGTATTGTACATGGCTTTCCACAGAATAAGGCTCTTTTAATCAATCTCGTTTAATTGCACCTGACTTGACAACAACTGTTTAGTGGTGGATGGAAATGTGCATTCATTTGCACTTTCTTTTGCAGATATTATGAAAATTCATCTAAAAAGCATTCGCTTGGAAACCGAACTCATGCGATCCAAAGCTGTACTGTAAATATGTCTTACAGCACATATTTTGTATCACTTTGCTATCATATTTTATTTTAATTTCACGAGAAGCTTATGCAGCACCTACATTACTGCTGCAGTGTTTTGATCCCCTCCTACCTTTCAGGTTAATTATTTCACAGGTAATAAGCATTCTATAGAAAAATAGGCTTGTAATTTAAAGTGCATAGCCTTAAGGGTTATTTTCTTTACTGAACATGATTAGTTTCTGCAATAATATAAAGTTTCAAACAGCTACATTTTCAGGTGTAGAAAGCTGCTTCAGCAGGCTTATTTGACCCACACCTGCACAAAGAGAAGGTTATATAAACATACTTAATAATTCCAGAGAGAAAAATGGGGTGAATGTATAAGAATGCCCGAGGGTTAGGCAAAGTATAATTCATTCAATTTATTTCACAGACTGAAACTATTTCATTTACATAATGTCTGCACTTTCCCTCTCCCTCTCGTGCTATTACAGTATACTTTTTACTCTGATACGTTCTCTCTCCACCATTTTCTCCTGTACCTTCGCTCTCTCACTTTGTTTCTGTTTGACTCTGTCGCTCTCACTTTCCCCTCAGAAATCAATTTCACAAAATATCCTTTTCTGCTGAAAGAGAGGAACAGGTCTTAGAGAAACAAGCAGAGTGCTGTTGTCACAGTTTTAACCTCCGGCCCTTTGTGACCTACTTTCAGCTGAGAACAAAACTGTAATAGGACTACGTCTCTCTCACACTCTCTCTCTGTCGTCTTTGTGTTCTCTGTCACTCTCTCAGGTCTTGCCTGCCTCTTTGTCTCGTTTCCTGTCTGTCCCTCTCGCTCAGATTGTTGCTGTCTCTTTAGCTGTGTTCAGACAGCTCATATGTGACTTTTGGAGGTTAACTTGTATTGGATACAAGTTCATACACAAACACACACACACGTTGTCCTAGGTCACTTTTGGGGACATTACATACTGTACATACAACCTGAGGCAGCAGGTTTTGAAAATGCACCTTGTCGTTTGTACTTATGTGCTCTTTTATATTGTCTTTATTATTGTATATCTTTTACATTGTCTTTATTATAGGTTGTCATGCACCATGCATTTGACTAAGTGCTTGAAATGGGCCAGCATCACTGTCAAAACACCCGCAGCCATTCATTTCTATATAAACCCACCCACCTGTGTTGTCTCCAGGACAGTGGCGCATGTCAACCTCCAATGACATACGTCAACACATCAGGTTAAGCCAGTGTCCTTTTTCCCCAACACCAACTCTTCAGAAAAACAGCAGTCTAATCACATTCACTGCCTAGATAGGTAAATCGTACCGCATAGCTGTCATTCTTCTGTGACCTCACCACTTCTTCTGTCTGCATGGCTCATCTGTGCAATGCTTTGATGTGCGTCAATTGGCCTTGCTTGATGTGGGCGGGTGTGTGTGGCACTTTGGTGTCAGGAAAAAAAAAAAAGACTGGTTTCTGCTGTACAAGCCACGAGAGGAGACAAACACGAGCAGCTGAGTAAGGTACAATATGTGGTCCTCACAATACGTGTAAGGCTGCAGGATAAAAGCTTAGATTTCTGCTCACGTCTCCAAAATCCTGCCCATAATGGTCTGTGCGGAGTTTGGCAGGGAAACAAGGGTCATTCTTTTTCATTTCTTTTGTGCACATGAATTAGAATTAGTGCTGTGGACATAGAGCTTGTGCAGAGACATTTGGATGGCTGTATTTTTTTTTTTTTATGTTTACATATTATGAGCATATTTGTGATATACTCTGCAAAGACTCATACAGACATTTAAGTTTATTTTCTAAAAAACACAATTACAATTACAATATTGTATTCTTGAATTAATAAAATATGAACTTGCACCCACTGTGTGTGCAGGCTTCCAGGTTAGAGTACTGACACTTGAAAACAAATGTAGAGGAAAGACTCAGGAACTTGGTTTTGTACCTTTGCTCACAAATGCGTTCAGCAGAATGAGTACAAAATGCCTCAGAGAACATTCCACAAAGAGCATCAGTCAAACTTCCAGCCTGTCACAACACCAAGAGTTTTTAGACAGAGAAAATTACTCAGTAGAGTTTGATCTAGTCACTGACTGAGAATATGAAGGTGGTGTGACTGAGTCAATATCAAGGCGCTGCCTATGCTGCCAGGGAAGCATAATTCCAGCTTCAGACAGCTCAGTGCTGCTACAGGTGACGAAAAAACACCAAGGCTGGCCACAGTGACATGCTACAGAATGTGTCCTGATCACTGCTATATATTTCACTTCGTTTGAAAGGTAAACCTCTCTGCATTGTCTATAATGGAGTCAAATTAATTCAATAATCAATTCAAGACAAAGACCATATATTTGTGCTCGTGGTACTCACAGCTCTTGACCATGTCACATCACAAGGCTATAGATGTATTCTAAGAGACTACTCTGTTTAAGGTCTGCATTTTTAAACTTACTGGGATGACAAGACTTCGTGCAGTTCAAAAGAAAAAAAAAAAAATCAGCCATTTATTTATTCAAATTTGGAGGACAGCTGATATATTGAATGTCCCCAAGTGTCCAACAATCCATAGCCTGATGTTCTGTTGTTAAATGGTGCATTCAGGTAGTCCTCATTAAGTTGTAAAAGTGGAAATATCACCTGTCTACATTGTATTGTCGTTGTCTTGAAAAGCTGTCCTGTGTTTCATTACCGTAACAACCAGTGTCAGTCACCCTAAACCCATTTGTCTAAACACAAATGGCTTTAGACACGCAAATCAGAGCTGACCACTTGAAGTTGGCCTGAAACATCAAATCTGAAAAACAAATGAGACTCCTGCTGTGTCTCCGTTTCTTTTCTCTCTCCTGTGCCTCCTCCTCAGCTCAGCAGCATCATGCAGGTCACAGAATTTTAAAGCTGCCCTCTCTGCCACCTAAATGTACAGCCAGCTGGCTAGAATAAGATATCTTGGCTTCAGCTGTTGTGACTTAGATTATTAAAGAGAACTTATGGCCCGGTTCTGTCCATCTGGCTCTTTTCAGAGAATGGATTACTAGGTATTATTCCTCACCCAAGCTGACACCTCAGCTCACCCTAACCAGAACCCTGTTTTCCCAAATGAATAAAATGAGTCCCGGGAAGAGCTTTAATGAAGCCAGCAGCCCAGAGGTATTAATGAGAAAGACAGGTTTGTTCTAACTGGTCCAAACTACCACATAGAGTAACAGCAAAACCTTTAAAAAAAAAACAAAAGGAAAAGGCTCTGTCTAGAGTTAGTGTTTGATTGTCCATTCTGGGCTACTGTAGAAACATGGTGGTTTAACATGGAGAACCCGTAGCATCTGCAGATATAAAAGGTCCATTCTAAACACACCAAACACAACGATTCTTATCTTCAAGCGATTATACGAAAGTATATTTATGAATATTATATTCCATTCCAGACATATTCTGCCAAAAAAGAATGATACAGAATAAAAAGTGAAAGTAGAAATGAGGAGTGCATGTCTATAACCCTTGTCAATAACCAGTTCCTGAAGAGTTTCTCGCCGAACCCTGTTTCTATAATCAAGTGGTATTCATATTTCTTTATGTTTTAGTCTCTGTTTCTGAAGTAGTAGTAGGCAATCACATTTTGAAGAATTTACCCTTCTGTTCTTTTAATGAGAATTTATCGTCTTTAAATATAAATGCATCATCACTTCTCTTATCCACTTAACATGAGTAGGGGCTGTTGCCTGCTTTCAATTAAGTAGTATTAATCTACCTGACAGCAGAAACACAAAGGTTGTCATTGTACATTGTATCATTGTACACTGAATTAGTTTCCTAACATCAGGATCTGCAACACACAAAAAAGCCATCAGAGGGTTCAAAGCAACATTTATATTCAATACACTAGAACAAGCATGAAAAAATATTATTTTATTAAATGAAAAATCTAGGACAACTCCAGAATATAACATATGTGGCACTAATGGAATGTCAGCTAATGGTTCAAGGGGCGACATCAGGGTCACCAAAATCATAATGATCCTCTGGAGATGAAGGTACATGATTTCATGGCCATCCAACCAACAATCTGTGAGATTTTTCAGCCTGGACCAACTGACATTGATTCCCTGCCTATAGACATGCTGCAGGCGTGGCTCAAAGCAATGTAATGAAAAGTATCCGACTGTTGACATTTAATGATGTTTCCTTAAATATAAAATGCAAGAAAGAATCTAGCACCAAAGGCTCCAAAGCTTCTTAAACTACAGCAGGGGCATCCCAGGCTGTAAACCTCCTGATGGCCGGTAATTCCATCAGAATTTGTGAGAGCTGAGTTTAGCATGCAATCTACCGTATGCTAAAGTGTTAGCATGCACTACAAACATATTTTAAGCTAAGCCCTGGGGATGCCAATATCGGTCAGTCCACCATTTAGAAATATCTTAACAGCGATTGGATGGATTGCTGTGGTTGCTAGTTTTTCTCTAGCACCATCATCAGGTGTTTCTTTCTTTCTTTTGTTTTGTTTTGTTCTGTTTTGTTTTTTTCCCACACTTTTTTTTTTTTTTTCATGGTTTATGGCAAAGTACTTGTACAAATCTAATAACATTCCCATCAGCCTCAGCAGCACTGTGAGTTTATTTTAGTTCAAAGCACTGCTGTTTCTAAGTACAGCCTCACGGGGCTGCAAGCACAGCTGTAGACTCAGGAAACATCTCTAATTTTAGTGCCAATCCATTAGTCAGAAGGTGGTGACAAATGGAGAAAACAAGCCAAACTCTCATAACATTAGCTTAATCCTTTAAGCCGACCACTTTCTTTGTTGGAACACACACGCTCTCTCACTTTGACCGAGTCATCATAACACACTCCTAATTAAGCCGAACATCCCTATGAACATTATTGTGACTTAAAGGGTTTGAATTTTTTTTTAAAAGCACTTCTTTAAATAGAAGAGAGAATTACATGCTAATATATAATATTTAATATATATGATGAATGGAATTGTATGTTATTATTTTCCACTTCTTCCATGCAGCGTTAGTAATGATGTTGCATATAATGTGATCTTCATATAGCATAAGTCTATATTTACGCAAGGCTGCGACTGTATCATTTTCAAAATCACAATTGTCTAAGTATCTCTGTCAGAGCCCCAAGCTGCATGGCTTCTAACATGCTAATCCCCACTACAAGATATGCAGTAATAATATGCTGTAAGAGCTACTAAGAAAGCCCTAGGGGTCTAATTTTCATATACTATTATGAAAATCCCAGGCCTAACCCAGATACCCCTCAATTCCTAAAAATAAATGCCTTCCTCCATGTCTAAACCATTTTGAAGAGTAATGAGCTTATTTGATATGAAGGACTGACTGCTAGGTAGCATGATGCCCAGGACTGATTCTTATCAAGAGCCTTACCATCTGTTTCTCTCTAGCTGTCACTCATCCTGACTCTTTCACACATACAGTACACCCACATGTGCTCATCCATAGTGCAGCTGCACACACAACAATGCTGCCGATGGCTAAATACAGCCAAATCAGTCAGTCAGGGTATGTGTGTGCACTGAAAACAGGTGTCGAATGTTCATTTTTCCTTTTGTTTACATTCATGTGTGCAAATGTAATTTCACCAATCCCAGAATGGTATCATAAAAATAAAAATAAAAAAATCTGATTTTGGCAACAGCACATCCTATATATATATATATATTCTTGAACCAATCATCTCTAAAACAATAATTAGGCATATTTTCTAACATCCACTGTGCTCGCTCAGTCAACATGTACAGCAACCTGTCTGTCATTGCCCTTGTAGCAGCCTAGGTGAATAAGCCTATGTGCAGTAACTTGAGGTTAAAGTGTGCCAATTAATTTTAATGATTTTTTTTTTTTAATAAATTAAATGAATTTCCTCTGTCCACCAGCAGATGGTGTAAGCTGCGATACTAGCTATTTTGAAAAGACGTCGTAAAAGAGACTTTGAACGTCTCAGTAAATCCACTTCCATAGTTTGTCCCTGCCATCATTAAGTTAACTGCAACAGTACTAACTAGCATAGTATAACATTTATTCAATTTGACCAGAGGAGGGGATAACATGTATCCCCACCGCGCTGCAGATATCCCTCGGGGTATCTGCCAGTGTCATTCTTTGGTGTACAGCAGTAGCTGAATGGACAGAAATCCATCACTGATAGAAAGTGAGAAGATACAGGATATTGCTCTGCTAAAGAAACCGATTCCCTGCAAGTCCCACCGGGTTTAAGAATACTGTAAAAAAAAAAAAAAAAAATCACAGGTTCAGAAAATATGGATCACTTCATTGCAATTCTGCCCCAAAGAAAGCTTGTGATATAAGTAATGAAAGACAAATACACATGTAGGAGATATATAGGTGTATATCCATGGGTGATGGAAGATTTGGAGGGAAATGATGAAGCAGGATATTGCTTTGCTGGAGAAACATTCAGCGATAGCCATGACTGAGAAATAGACAGGCCTGTGACAGCACATTGGCAGACAGCCAACAGAGGGCAAACACACATCTGATCACCAGCCACTGAGCTTTATTTAGAGATTATTTTTTAAAAAACAGCATTTTATTATTTTAATATTTGAAATAAGGAGATTAATTAGTTTGTACTTGCAAGAAACTTGTTAATGGTCAAGGTGATTTTGTTGTCAGCATGTGGTTATCAGGAATTTATCATGTGTACATAGGTGTAAAGAAAAGTTTAGGTCCACCCTGTCCATCTTATTTTGTACTGTCTATCTATCTATTTAACCCTGCTCTTTCCTTCTCCCTTCCTTCACTCCCATCCTTGTTCACTCAGCTTATTTTTCTCATTCTTTCTTTCTCACTTATTAATGCTACTGCTGACACTGACCCTGCTGAAGACATCTGTTGGTCATTTTAAATATATACTGCCAGTGTGCATTGGAGCCCTTCATAAGATGGAACAAACAGCAAAGTCTATCTTGAAGGATGCTGCTTTTTTGCACCACACCTGAGAAATGATTTGTATTAATTGCTTGCACTGTTTGTAGCTTTTTCCATATGTACATGCTGAGATGAACTAACTGCTTCTTCCATACAGGGCAGCACAGCTACAGTCAACTGCAAAACGGGCTGTTGCCTGCCAGGTTTTAAGATATTAGGGCTGTTACTGATACACATAATGAGCTGTTACGGCTTTTAGTAGTTGCACTTAGCAACTCAGCATAATGTAATGTTGCCATGTATTTGTCATGTTTAAGATTATGTCATTGCAGTTTCACTCAGTGTCACTATGACAATCAGCTAAGAATTGCTCCTCCATTAAGGCTGTACAGGCTGCAGTGGAAAAACAAATCAAGAAAAGTACTTAGTACCAAAAGCGCATTGAGTTGACTCGAGCTGAGACGTATGGTGCAGTGGAACACAGCAAAAGTGACCTCATCCTTGTCTGGATCATGAAGAGTTGGGCCGAGTGCTACCTATGAGCCTGCAGACAGCTTTGATAGAGTCGACAGACATGTTGCAAGGTACGCAAATATCCCTACCAGTTTAATTGCTGAAACGAATGCAGTCTAATTCAATGTTATTCCGAGTTCAGTGGGCAGTCCTTGTCTCAAGAGTATTCAGTAATGTGGAGAAACTGAATCATTACCACTGAGACCATCCACAGTTTATTCCCATGGTTGTACATAAACAGCATGGAAGGTGCAATTACTGAAAATGGCCATAGAAACACAGACTATAATAATGTATGGAAAGGTGTTTTCAGTGCTCAAAATAACTTAAATGAAAACACATCATGCCTACTAGAATTACTATAAATAGTAAAATAAACATTCTAAAATAACTTTCTGGAACACTTTTTCCAGGTTATATCAACAGTGGTCCAACAATTGCAAATAGAGAATTGAGGTACGAATACAAACAACAAAGACAAAACTATACACAACTGAGAAACAGATGCAGACGACCTGACGAGCGAAAGAGGACAGCCACATGGACTAAATACAAAAGAATTAATCAAACATGGGTGACACAGAAAACAGGCGGGGAAAAGGCAAAGACAGGAAGTAAAGTAACACAAGATACCAGAGGAAAGACTCTTTCAACATAAAACAAGAAGTACTAAACCAGAAAACCAAAACAACACTGTGTAGCTAGATTGAAGAACTTCACTGTTCCAATGGACAGGTCTTTTCACTGGACTGAACACATGGTTTTCCTCTGGTCGTACTGTACCACCTTGACATTAATACTGTGATCACCACACCATCTTGTTATACAGGGTTAACACTAATGAAAGGTGACAGCATAATAAGTAGCATAAGACTTAGTCAGTCAGTCCTACAGATCCTCTGAATGACCTGATGAAGTTTGTGTTTGATGAGGTGTTTCTGGACGCCACATTTCCTCACAGCATGTGAAGCCGTGAGAGGAAGAAGTTATTATGGGTCAGGTGTTGTTTTTTCAGTCAGCATCATGGAGTTTGAGTATTCACATGAAGTAGAGTCAGGAACTTCATTACTAGGCAACACAACTTCAGTATACCAGATACCCAATTACCCAGATGGTGGACATAATCTGGACAGTCTACATTAAAGCATAGTTAATTTTCATGGACTGGGTATGAATAAAGTTTTTTTTTTTCCTTTTTAATGAGCAAAGGACGTGTGGTCTTTGAGAAATATGTCATGTTTTATGTAGTATAAGTATGAACTTGAAAAGGAGCATAACATGAGACTTTTAATGTTGTCATCACTCAAAAAAAATCTACCTAAAAAACCCAAAATGTCGTGGAAATCACAAGCAGCCAATCACAGTTATAGCCAGCCAATCACCAGCCACCACCAACACATGACACTGAAGCTTCTCTTGAACTCTTGAAACCCATCTAAAGCCGTAGCTGCAGTTATTCTGCCTGTGAAAAACTGTCCTCAGTCCAACATCTATTTTAAAGTTTTCTTTTGGTGGAAGTTGTGTAATTAGTCCTATTTGCATTATTAGTACAGCCTGAGCCATTAGGTGTCATTAACATACGCTGCATTAGGAGACAGGTGCTGCACTAAGTAAGTTTTTACTGTTAAATTAACACAAAATGACCTTTTCTACATTCTGTTTCCAGGTCTGCAATGCAAATGAAAACCCTGTGTTATTTTCATTAAGGCCATTTTTAGCATGGTGGTTTATTACCTCCTCATTAGATAGTTTTCACATTCTGACAAATATTGTGAAGGTGCAATTTAACTATTCCTGATTTGGTTCTCTGAGTCCAGCCTCAGAGAGCACATTCAGAGAGCAAAATTGTATTAAACACCTCAGTTGGACAGGGAAATCATTTTCAGTTAGCATGTCTTTGGAGATTTACTGCTGATCTTGCCAAGACAAGATCAAGTAAAGCAACACATTTGTAATTGTAGTTGGAGTAGGGTTTAATGTACAATGAAACATTTGAAATCTCAATTGACAAGTAGACTCCGATTAACTGATTGTGGACAGGTTATGTGTGAGCATACAAATACATGCGTTGAAGTATATGAATGGTCCACAAAATATAACCACATAAAAAGCACACCATGCCAAATTCAGTGTATCTTGCAGATATAGAGCACAGTAGTTCAGGCAGAGCACTGAAGAAGTACTGAACCACTTGCATTAGCTGGTTGGCATCAGCTGCTTCACTCACTGCTCCTTTTCTGCCAAACCCAACTGTATAATCATTTGTTATAAACGGTCAGTGACCTACATTGAAAGATTGTATTCATTAAAATAAATTTCCCCATGTGACAAGCAATCTTGTAGCAGGAGCCAGCAACTGGCTAGATTAGCTTAGCATAATGTTATGACCCAGCTTCATTTGAGAAGGAAGCAACATAAAAACCAGATGTGTTTGGTAAAATAAAGTTATTCAGTGTCAGGAGTTCTGATTAATGTTCTAAAGTTCTGCTGCTCAAACCAAAGAAATAAATATACCCAAAAGAGTCCTCCTAGTCCTTTCCTAAATGAAACCAAAACCAAACTTTTACTTACTAATTTAGGCTAAACCAAGTGTATTGTAGGTTTCAGTATTTTTAATATACTTGACTCAGCCACCCAAGTAGTTAACAACTACTTCAGCTAAGAAGTTAATTCAGTCATTAACATTCACAAACTATCACCAAGCGGCACGTCAGCAAGTTGAGAGACCCAGCAGCAGTGACTGTGAGGCTGTCCAAACTTTAATAACTTAGTCCACTAAATAGACCATTTTTTCACAGCAGCCATTTTGACATGAAATAGGGTAAACACAGGTCTTACCAATGATACCATTCAGGTCAACCAGATTCAGGGAGCTGTTGTGGTGCATGTTGGCTCACTGAAAAGTCTCTGCTGTAATGAATAGAACAGAACCTTAATCTCATTGGAAAGACCTGCATTGACCCTACTATTTCATGTCAAAATGGCTGCTGTGAAAAAAGGTGTATTGTTTTCCGGGGACTGGAGGGTTGGACCAGGTGCTGCAACAATCAGGATCCTCCAACTACAGGAAGTCATAATGATGGCCCCGCCTCACCAGCTGGAGCCAATCAGAAACAGGAGACCACACACCTTCCTCAGTTAAACACTACAAGAAAAGTTATATATAGAAGAAATGTCAGCAGCAGTCATGACAATAAAGTGTATACATAAAGAAGAACAGCTTGTCTGTCTCTGTCCAAAGTTACCTAACAGCACCCCTAAAAGTCACTAGCTGACAAGTTTGATCGCTTGTTTAATCCATACTGAAACTGGAGCGTAAAAACAACAATTCCCTGTTTCACTGGGGTTTTCTGCTATGTCTTGGCTGGGACCAGTTGCCAAGCAACCAGGAGAGACAGCAGGAAATGACTGTTTCTCTTTTTCTTTTAGTCTTTTACACTGAGCTCAGCTCAGCTAACCGGCTGCTTCTTGGATCTACATATTTACCATTCAGCTGTGAGAGTGATATCAAGCTTCTCATCGAGCTCGAGGCAAGAAAGAGAAGCTATGCGTTCCCCAAAATTCCCTTTCAAATGTTGTGATTGCTTCCCTTTAACATTCGCATTCAATTGAAGCCTGCTATTTCTTAGATGTGACAATGAGCACTTTCAAATATCAACAATAAATGAACACAAGATTAGTGGCTATGAAATGAAATGAAAGAGAAGTGACACACCTCCATTCTTGGGTACATTTTTAATAAGCATCTTTCATTTCTCCTTGAGGGTGCCTGCTCAGTTTTTAGAGGCACAGCAGATTGATTTCTCTGTTTTAAGACGTCTGTCATGTATCGATCAGGGCCTGCTACGCTCTCTTACCCACCGTTTTCGTCACAGTGAGCACAAGTCAGCAGTAAAAAAAAAAAATGCCTCAAACTCAGACAAAATGCCATTCGGTCTGAGAGAGGCGAGCAGTGCGTGCACACAGAGAGGAGCACTAATTCTTCAGCGAGCTCAATAAAAGTTAAAACCCTATTTGGAGAGTGCTTGTCCTATTGATTATGCATCAGCCTGGTAACATGGACTCTCTGTTGCATTGGAGTCATGCATAGCTTCATTCAGCATGTGGAGCAGCAACTGGATGAGCGAGGCGCTGGGCCAGATTTTGGAACGCAGGGACACCTGATGTTTTAGTCATCAGTTTGTCTGGTTTTATCAACTTCAACCTGTTTTCAGCTGCTTTTCATTTTTTTCTCACAGTTTCTGTCACATTCCTCTGTCGCTTCGTGTCCTTTCATCGGTTTTATAAATCGTAATGAGTTATGATTTTTTTCTTTAATTCTTTATCCTGGACTGAACAGCCTGGTTTCACTAAATGGCGTGTAAATAATACAGCATTTTGAGTGACATCAGAGCAAAGTTTTTGCTTTTTCACTTCATGCCAATCTGTACGGACGTGTGCAGACAGTTTGTCATTTTA
The DNA here is from genome assembly GCA_028641955.1 of Protonibea diacanthus. Lineage (NCBI taxonomy): Eukaryota > Metazoa > Chordata > Actinopteri > Sciaenidae > Protonibea > Protonibea diacanthus. The sequence continues at coordinate 4,473,103 of CM053980.1, read as the reverse complement.
CGTGTGGATGTCAGAGATAGAAATATCGGAGGTGAGGTGACAGACTATAAAAAGTGACAAAGCACTCAAACGTGCTTAATACTATTGCAAAGGGACCAACTCTTGGTTACTTGCCTACAGTTTTCTCAGTGTCTGTAAACACATATGAATCTGACTCTAATTTTCTTGCACATCTAAATATTATAAAACACTTCATCTCTAGCTGGAGTTTGAAGATAGATTTCATATTACCTTACTTCACTCCCCATTCTTTCTTCTCACGAAAAATTCAGTCCATTGGAAAGTCATGAAACACTTTGAAGAACATTTAGCATGTTTTGAATTATTGCTGTTACAGATAAAAAGTTTTATAAATTTTGGATGAGCAGGAAAGGATGAAGTCAGGTGACCATCAGGTGATCCTTAGAATCATATGCAGATATCTGTTTACAGAGAATGAGGAATCTGAAGGTGTGGAACCGAGGTTTTGGCACCAGCCTTCTGATCTCCCTTTGTAGTAGTATTGACCAATCGTCAACATCACTTGAGCAGCATTTCGTTTTTTACAGTTATCTGTGTTCATATGTGGATTCTGTTCATAGAAACTAGCACTAATGTGCCTTTTGTGTGATTCTTACCAATCAAGTCCCTAATTGGACTGTACACTGTAATAAAAAAAAAAAAAAAATGTCAGGGAATTTCTACAAAATAAAACAGTATTTTATATTAAAAAGACTGTTAATTTTACAGTAAACACCATTAGATTTAATGGCATACTTTACAGTCTGATCTCGCTTTGACAGTTTTAAAATATGGAAAACTCCAACCTTAAACATGAAATCCATATTTCCAATATCCTTTTACTGTAATATTAGAAAAGGTTATACTGCATTTATTACGGTAAAATTCTGGCAACCATAACTGCCAGGTTTTTACTGCACTGTAAGACCTGATGAGTTAGTTGAACTCAAACCAAACTGCAGACAACAAATGCTTTATAACAACTTTTCTTTAGGACTTAAGCTCATTTTTTAAGACCTGTAGTTTAGGCCTGAGTTGCTTCCTACCATCATCCAGGTCAAGCAGGATAACCTGAATGAACTCAAAGAAGCCACTGAGCTTCTCTGGGTACTTCAAATGCAGTGCATACACCAATGCAAACAAAATCACCAGCGCATCTGTCCATGATCTGTGTGACATGACAACCATATCTTCAAGAACAATGGGCACTTGCTGGGTTTCGAAAGGAACTTGAATCGCCTCCTCCTCGTTCACCACTGCCACCAGAGCCACTGCTCCTTCCTGCGCGGCTTCCATGTCATCCTAAAAAAGGAGAAAGGAATGTCTATGTATAATTTTACAAATCAAGCGTATTAAAAGTCTGATGATTAAAAAAATACCTATAACATTAGCCACCAAGTGTGGAGGGCATGACATCAGCGGCTTTTTCACTGTTCATCTGATGGAGGACAAACCCATCTTTTCAGTCAGATGAACTAAACGAAGTCATTCTACCCGGGTAGATGGACATTGACAAAACATTCTTTTTGGGCCTATTTTCATCATTTTCACACTGTGCAATTGTTTCCCTGTATTACTATTTAAAGTTATTAAATAGTAGTTAGTAGTAGTATAGTTAGAGCTATATCCAAGGTTTGATTAGTCACTTTAAAGTATAATGTCCACAGCTCGATATAAAATAAATAAAATCTGAGCAATAAATCAGAATTTTGCACCAGGAAAGTGAAACTAGCAGATGGTCAGTTATTTTACAAACTTTCAAATTATTTTCCAGATTTGGAAGCAGATAATCTGTTAAATTAATCTTAATGTGCATGAGATCTAATTTGAACCACACAAAAAAAGGAAAGTGATCTTCACGTGCTTGGATGTTAATTACACTGAGAAGCAGAGCACAAAAATACCTTGCATGTTTTGAAGACTTCTGATGAATCTTCCTTTAAGTAGTGTGGTAGGCCAGCCAGGGCTGCTGTTCGACCTGCACAGATATCATTTTTGTCCTGTTGCACAAAGACAGCATATGCAAGGGAATGTTAGTGATCAATGTTCACATTCAATAAAGTAATGCATGAAATAAAAAAATAAATAAAATTACCTGTTCCTCAAATGCCATCATAATTGCTTCCATCTTCTGTCCAAAAGTGTCAGTCTTCCTCTTTTCGTAGAGCTGTAGCAGCTGAGGTGTGTAATTGTCAAGTGAAGCATGAAGTTATGAAGTTATGAAGAATGTAGATGGCAGATTTAGATTTGTGATCCTGTGGAATTCGCTGTAGAGCTGCATGAAAACCAAAAGACAAGGCAAGTTTATTTGTATAGCCCATTTTAAGAACAGTTTTTGTCAAAAGGCTTTACACAGCATCATCTGCCCTTTGACCCTCGCACCGACTGAGGAAAAACTCCCAAGAAAAAACAGGAGAAACCTCAGGGTGAGAGAGAGGAGGGACCCCTCACTCAAGACGGACAGATGTGCAATAGATGTTGTGTACGGACAAGAAAAAAAAAACCAACAAAAATAATGTGATATTGTAAAACTGGGCTTTTCAGACAAATGAACATACCAAATAAAACTACTTAAATCTTAAAGTATTATTTGTAAGTTTTAACTCACCTGGGGTTCACAAAAGAGTGCAGGCCATCTGTCCTTCGGTTCAGCAACTGGAGGAGCTAAATTCACAATTTCTTCACGTCTGAGTGCAAAGGTACGTTGCATATGTTGATGGATGGATATCATGGATATCTTTCCATTGATGTTCTCTTGAACTGCTCGACCATTGCAAGCCTCTGGGTCTCGAGTGTCTGTCTTGTTTCTCCATGTGGATAGTTGGGAAGGAAGTTAACTTGGCCTCTTCTGGGTCTTTTGATGCTGGCCCTGGATGCTGCACCCTCTGGGTTTGTCCTGCTACGCTTTCCTGCATTTACAGCCACATCCTTTATGCCAGCCCTGCTGAGTTTTGTCCTGTAGTTGCCCATCTTGAAACGCAACTGACAGGTTTTCCCTCTCTCATATAGGCAGAGTTGCCCTCTTTTAGAGTATATTCCACCTCATACGAGAAATTTGGAACAACAAAGATGGCTGGCCATCAGCAAAGTCGCTCTGGTGAGTCTGTGTTGTCAGACAATAACAAAGTGTCATCTGTGCTATTGGAATTCAGATCTGTAACTTTAACTATCTTAATAGTTGCCTTAGCTGGTAGGTCCTCCATGTTAACTAAATTGCAGAGGGCGTTGTCAAATTCTGGGTCTTGAAACTGAAGGCGAAAGTCATAGGTCAGATTCAATTTTTCTTTCATTTCAGATATGAGGGCATGTACATTTTCTGGACGAGAGGGCAGAATAAGTCTCTCAGCATTGATGTCATCTAGGATGGCTCTTAGTTTAAGGACCTCAGATGCCATTAACACTGTGTTGGGGAAGCCTGAAATGTACAAAAAGAGAGCGAGAGAGAGAGAGAGAGAGAGAGAGAGAGAGAGAGAGAGAGAGAGAGAAACATGTCAATGCTCTCCTTTCCACTAGCTGCTAAACACACATCAAAACATTCACTTACTACATTTTTGTTTCTTATTTGGTGTGCAGCAAGTGAAACACACATGTAGTCTAGCTAATAGTTTTTTGACATTAGGATGCCTACAAACACTCCTTTATTCAGACACTGAAATGAAATGTTTAGTTGTCAGAATTAGCCTGCCTGAAACTTTGTAGGCAATCTGTGGCATTTGGTCAGTTAGTTGACTCAGAACATACAAGCAAAAGCCATTCTGTGAAATCTCTGTTAGCTCATATGATCACAAATGCTCAACATACCAGGTCTCATAGTCTTTTAACAGAAAAAAAAATATATCACTTCCAATGAGCAATATGTTCCTGATCTGTATAAACTCAGGTAAGGCAGCGTGTGTCCCACTAGATACAAACATGCCTACCACAAAAGCTGTGCCTTGAATGATTGCCTGTTTTGTGCCATATACTCTACACTGCTGCTGTCTGTGATGCTTGACACTACTGAATGTGTATCAACAGGCAATGATTCAATAAAGACATACTCCACATTTGAAGTCTGTACTGGTGGCTTGAAAAATCTTTGTGATGACAGATAAAATGCCATCATCTTTTGGTGTCTCTCTGCCAGTGTTTTCAATTACATTTTTGTAGTTGTGAGTGTCACAAACTATTTTCTTAAAAACCTCGTGCTTCCCCTCAAATCTCATTGTCCAGAGATGCACCAGAGGACCAAAGCACCTGATGAGAAAAGGATAATGTTCGATGTAATGATGCTTTGGTCGTAGTCTTAAGTTGGGGAAGACTTCCTGAAGGAGTTGCCTGTGATCTAAAATCTTGCTGGCCATATACTGAAAGGTATTATCTGTGAAACTATGAGAAACAGCAAGCTCAACTATATCCTTCAATTCCATTAGGATCTCCTATATCTTTTCCCCTTCTGGCACTCTGGAGCCAATGAGAACAGGTAGCAGTCTAAGAAGAGTGTGGTTCTCATGCCCATTCCCACCAACTGTTCCTCGACTGGCAAAATTTTGAGGAACTGGGTGAGGGCGGTCCACCTTGTCACAATGCTGGTAGGGAAAACACAGGATTGCTTTATTCAGCTCCTCCAATGTGAAATATTTTTTTGCAATCAAACCTTTCAAACAGTGTGCCAGCTCCACAGGGACCACACCTTCCAACAAGTCGTGGAGGACATCCGGTGGAAATCCTGTAATGGGATGGAAATAGGAGAGATGATCAGAGAGAACACACCTCTGTTTTACACCATAATTCTCCTCAGTTTTATTTGTCTGTATTTCTTTAACTAGGGTATCATGGGAATCTTTTCTTCTCATTTCAAAACCACAAGTCACTGCATCTGATTTTTGCATTTCTGTCTGTTTGGCAAGGCAGAATCTGCAGAAATATGTAGACCTTAAACTGCAAGGTTATCAGCCACAACAGAGTAGTTGCCTTAGAGACAGTCACCAAATGCTTCGATGTAGACACCCACTTCTTCAAGTGTTTTTAGATCACCCAAGAGAGGTGCAAGAACCTTCTCATATCCAAACTGTCGTACATCATTTGAGTTGCACAAAAGGGCCAGCTGAGTAGAATGGAGGACTGAACGATACTTAACTGGTATGTTAGCTAATGTCCAGTACACTGCACATACTTTGTGAATGTTTTTCGATGTCCCTAGAGGATTTGCAATTTCAAAGTCATCCACATAGAAGATTATTGATCATTTCTCACCCTCATCTGAAAGAAACTGATTTTCCTGGTAGTTTGAGCCATCACAATATGAAAAATACTGTCCAGGCATATATGTTGTTGTTTCTTTGACTTTCTCAAGTACATCGGGTTTTTGCAACAGCTGTTGTAAAGATGTGAGAATAGGCACATACATGTAGGTGCGCTGTGACGACTCAGATAGGTATTCTACAGGCTTAACATATGGAAACTTCTCCTCACAATAAGATTTTCTTCTCTTAGCTGTTGATAATGGTCCTTTAGAGGTAACAGATTTATGCAAAACATTACTCTCTGAAACTGCCTGGACAATCTCTTTTACGTGTCACGTGAAAGAACAGTCATGTTTTTTTTCAGTATTTTGATAACAGATTCTCTGACAACAGGTTCCCTCGGTGCTAGTGCCTGCTACTGGGGCAGTTTCATCATCATCATGTGATTGCTCCACAGAGTCATATTCGATGTTACTACCCTGGGAAACATCTGGAACGTTTTGCACTACAACTGATACATCATAATCTGATGCATTCTGATCTTCTCTGCATTTGTGTGCATTGTATGTGGAGTAAATATTTGATTTAAACTTGCAATCTGTAAACACCATCACCATTTCCTTCTTTCTTAAATGTCCCCTTAGATGATTGGACATTTCCCTCTCAACAAATGGCTGCTTAAATTCACAAACAGGGCAGTGAAATGCTCGATCAAACATCAAATCATGACCGTCACTACCTACCACTCTTCTAGCTGAATGATTTCTGGACAAATGAACCTTCAGTGAATTAAAACTACTAAATGTACACATGCAACTGGTATACAGGCAAGGCAAAGGGGAAACCATAGAATACTGGCCATGGTAGAGCCTGTAATGTCTCAATAACTGTATTTTTTCAAGCAACTAGAAAACTCACAGAATTTACATTTCCACATATTTTCATTGACTTTTCTACAAGTCTGCTTGGTAAACACGTTTTTCTGTCCACTGCATAAATTAGCTTTTCTCACTGACCAAATGAATTGACTTTTATCAGCAGTTAGGCCTATCACCCAGCACAGAGCGAAAAAGTTATGGAAAGTGCCAAATGAAGTCGATGAAGTGAAAGTGGCTCTTTGTTGAGAGGGCTACAGCGACACCTAGCGTAACGGAGTCAGCCATGATCCGGCCGTTTATCCGATTCTCTGAACGGCATGTATACTCAGACAAGTGATCCGGGGGGGACGGGTCGGATATTCTCGCGGTCACCTCTCACCGCTATCAACGATTCAACTTCACTCAAAGCGTCGCCACCACATCATGGTACGTGCGCTGCATATTTTCCTACTTTCTTGTCCTTTACCAATCACACCTGTGATAAAGAGTAACATGTAAAGTCTCTTAGAAAGGTTGATGGAGAGCTTCTCCGCAGAGACCGGGAAAATAGACATTAATATTCATCAAATGTAGCAGATTATTACTTGAAAGCCAATATTAGCTGCTTAGTGTCACTATAACCTAATCTTTGTCTGTGTCTTTATCTGTTTATGTCTCCATTTCCTCCTGCCTCACATTAAACAAAGCCTCCTCACGGCATATTGGTGGCCCTATGGTGAAGCCTGATCCTCCCACCCACACAAGTTAATGATCCTCGCACTCATTTCCTCTCCACGCACACTCTCTATCCCATCTGTTTACCTAATTGGGTGTAATTAATTATGTCACACCAAATTAGCAACCCGGTTAGTCATTCAATAAAAAGACCAATTTAAAATGGCCCAATGTATTTATCAACTTCAGTTTGAATCTTAATCTTTGTCCGATGGTGCGTGGGTGGGACGGACTATGTCTTTGTCTGTGTGTCTGTACCTGTGTGTGTTCCTATATTTCCATGTATGAGTTCATTCCTATGTGTGTGTGTGTGTGTGTGTGTGTGTGTGTGTATGTGTGTGTGTCTTAGGCCTTGGCTGGCACAGTAGAACGGTTGATTTGACAATAAGTTTAATGCAGGGTGAGCAGTGTTTTAGATTTAGGTTTAATGGAAATAAGCAGCTCAGAGCTCAGCGCCTGTCCTCCCTCTTTACTACGCTTCAGCTAAACTTAATCAGTAGTCGGGACCTTTCATTAATTACTCTGGAGCTGAGAAAAAAAAAAAGAAAAGGAAGCTTGTGATTGTTTCATGAATTAGGATGAAGTGAGTCGTTAAAAGACGCTAATTTGTGAGTCAGCTTTAGGTTGTTGATTTTGTTTTCTTCTTGCTCTCAAGTCCTTTTCAGTGTGCATTAAGTTGTGTAAGGAATTACACCTGTTACAAACAGGCTCCATGTATTCAGAAAGTAAGAAAATTCAATGAACTCCTCCTCCTTCTCCTCCACCAGAACATCCAGGACATCAACACTGTTCTCTGCATACAATACTGCTTTCCACTCCACACCTGAACAGGTACCACCTTTCCCCAACCACTTCAGACCTGTCATCTTGACCTGATGAAAATTATGCAGAGAATCATTCTGAGCCACCTCAAACATGTAGTGAGCCCAAATCTGGACCCTCTACAATTCACCCACCAACCAGGCATTGGGGTGGATGATGCAGTCACCAACGAAATGCACAGATCCCTCTAATAGCTGGAAAACATTGGAAGCACTTGTGAGGAACGTTTTTTGACTTTTCAACCATCACTGCTAAGGGAGAAGCTAGCAGGGTGTGGAGCTGATTGCCTTTCTGTGTGGACGACCTGTGAGGCTTCATGACTGTGTGTCTGATGTGGTCATTTGCAGCATGGGGGCTCCACAGGGTACGGTGCTCTCATTTTTTCACTTCAGCCTGTAGACATCAGTCTTCAGATACAACACTGACACTGTCGTCTACAGAAGTTCTCTGATGAAACAGCCATTGTTGGGTGTGTATCAGAAGGAAATGAGCAGGAGTACAAGACTTTGACTTTGTCTTGCTGGTGCTTGTCTCTTCCACCTCTCAGATAATCTAAAAACTGGAAAAGACAAAAATCAAGGAAGGCTGAATGACACCTGGGATACGTTAATATAATCTGAACAGGTGAGTTGTATATAAATTCACCCTCAGTACAGTTGTCACGAACAGGAAAGTCAGCTATAGAGACCAAAACTGTTTTTTGTACCAGGCTGTAAACATGTTTATTTCTGCTGTGAAGTTGGATGTTTTAACATGGGGACTTACAGTATGGAGACTGACTTGTTCTGTAGCCAGCCTCAAGTGGACATTTGAGGAACTGCAGTTTTTGGCGCTTCTGTATTGGCTTCATTTCCCAGTCACAGAAGTTGCTGCCTGGGTCAAACATACTGAACAGCTGATGGTGGCGTCTCATTCACGAAAACAGTTACTTGAAGTTACTTGAAGCGAAACATATTACCAGATAAAGTGAGTGTATTTGACCACTCTTTCTCCAGTATGACTGGCACCATCACCAGGGTTACTAAAAGGAAAGCTTTACGTTTAGATATTACAATATTCTCCACTTGTACGAACAACACAGTCAAATAAGAAAAAGTCAAAAAGTCAAACTGAACTCACAACTACACCATTGTCTCCTTTAAAGCTTACACCTATGGGATACAAAGATAACTTATAACAATGCCTACCCTTCAGAAAGCAAAGTCCTTGGCTCCAGTCAAATTATACGGAAGCAAAATTCACTCTCTTGTATCTTGTAAATGTAAAATAATAAAACAGATGTATACATGCCTGAGTGAATTCACTGTGAATAGTGGGGACAAACATACCTTACCCTTATGTTAGCCTCTAAAGGAGCCTTGTGGATATTTGTCATAAATAAACAGAATTATGTTTACAGTCAGCATTGCCCACTTCGAGGAACAAATGTGTTAAATGCACTTCTTTCAGCACAAAACATTTCAGTCCATGTTTACATCCACACAGGTCTGCATCAAGGCCAAATCACTGATTATACTAACAAAACATAGCTGAACCTTCAGTATTAGACAAATTTAAGTTAAGGAAGAAAAGTTCCAAATGTAATCAGCTAGAAACACGGATAACCTGGCACTTTTCTGGAGTGCATAATACACTACCCGTGGTTGAGGCTGAGTGGATGATGTGATGTCTTTCCCATGCACAGTAACTTCAAAATGCTTTAGGGGAAAGTAAAGCTCATGCCTTCATACATACTACAGTACATATCTGCATGGATGAAGGCACACCACCTCATCCTCTCAAAAACTGCTGGTCCTCCAAGCCAGACCACTCCATGACATCAACATCCCTATCTCTCGTGTGAGACACTTATGAATCATTTTCGGTGAACAACTCACCTTCCCGCACACTCAGGGCAAACTTTTCTCATTTGTTGTTCCCCGTTGGTGGAACATCCTATCAGTTCCTACCAGATCAAGGGCGTCCCTCTCTACCTTCAAAAACCTTCTGGAGACTTCCAGCTCTTCAGAGAGGACCTCGTCTCCAACACTACCAACAAGTGGACATGATAAATCTATCCCCCTCTACAACAGTCACTTGATTCAATGTGAGTAGTACTTATCGCTGCACTAACATGTCCTTGTCACACTGTACCTTGATTGCTTTGGACAAAAGCATCAGCTAAATGACTAAATGTAATGCAATATTGAATTTCCGCTAACCAGGTGCAGTGACACAGTCCAAGAACACCGACTGGGACCTCTCTCTCTTTAGTGACTCAGTAAGATATTCTATATTAATCTTAGTTTCCCATTTATGTTGTTCTCATCTCATAGCTGGTTTCCACTGCCAAGCATATCAGAGGACCCTTACATGAGAGGACCCACTCCAAAGATGAGAAGAAACAAAAAGAGGAGATAATTAAGCTTGAAGGAGAAGCTGTGACCGCGCTGCTCTGTGTGACACATCTTCATTTCTGCTCATTGTCTATAAGTACAATAACTCCTGTTCTCTTCTGCTCGGCCTGTTGCTACCAATTGAATAATAATCGAGTGCTGTGTCATGACTTTTTTCTGTGAGGTAATAACAACTGCTCCTGTTTCACCTGCAAACACACACAAGTCATTTCAGTTCATTTACGTTGTTCAGACCAGAGAGTGAAGCTTCTTGTTCTTTGGTTATTTCTGTATGATAATTTAACATATTGTAGATTTATGTGAGTTATAGACATTTTTAAAAGACTGCAATCCATATTAGCATTTGGCAATCATTACTTCCTCTTCTCTCTCCTCTCTCACACAGCCTCACAGTGTTGTTGAGCAAGATGAATGCGCCACCAGACAGGCAAATCCCCCAAGTGGAAAAACTGACTCTTATATATTCTGACATTTATAAAGGAGCCTTCAAACTAGCCATGATTTAATCATAGCTAACGCACGCCCACAGACACACACACACACACGAACAAACACCCTCTGCGATTTAATCATTGCCAGTGTACACTCATGGATGGTTCTGTCCACAGACAAACACTAATATTGGTTAATCATATAACTTTAATTTATCTCTCTCTCTCACACACACACACGCAGTGGAGTTCATCTGTAGCAAACACTGATTCAAAATCAAAATGTGATTCCTAAAAAAATCTTAGTTAATAATTCACTATTCTCAAGTTCTTTAGGATGTCAGTAAATCTGATATAAAAAGACTCACACACTAATATTTTCAATTGAACTGTGAAGAAAACTCATTTATTTTAATGGATTGGTTATGATATGTGGATTCAATATGTAGACCAGCTTTTGTGTAGTTTTCAGTTAACTTTGGTGCCATATTCACCAAATATCAAGCTATTTTGATAGTGCTGACTTTTGAGGAACTGGAGAGAGTCCAAACTTTAAAGTTAGCAGAGTACCTGTGTTGCACAGTTTTATATAACCCACAGATGTTGCTATTCAGTTTAGTACCAGCTTACAAGCTAGGTAGCATGTTATCAGTTAGCTTATCAACTAGCCCTGCAGTAATGAGTGAATGAATTTTGATGTGTCTGTCTGGTTAGGCTGATTATCAGACTAAAATGCTACTTTATTTTATGCACTTTATTTATTCCACCTAAAATTCTGTTCATGTTACTGTTGTAGCCCTGTGGCTATTGTTTTCATTCATTCATATACAGATATTAAAATGTTTGAGTTGGTAATAAATAATAGTTCATGAAGTGTAAATATTCTCTGAAAAAAACAGTCATTTTCATATACAGTTAAAGAGATAAAAGGGTGGTGTTAGTTTTAAAATCCATAATGATTGTCGGCACAAAAGATAGAAGGCCACGTTTGTTTGTGGGGTAGTGAAGCATCTCTTTAATCTCTCATCTTTGAATGTATGTATCTTTAGCCAATCCTGTCCTCACCTTGTTCAGGTAGGAGGGGCTTAGCATCACCGACATGCCGCCGCACATTAGCGACAGCAGAAGCTGCCTTATTGGCGTCCGAGCTGGATAGCTGTAAACTGTAAAGATACTCCTAACTCCCAAGACGGACGGAGAGTCGTCCCGTGGTTAATGTGTCAGAACTCTGAGAAGCTGCCAGAGGTAACTTCATGTGTTTAAATGTACTCGGTACTGTTGTGTAAGTTTAATGTGTTACAGACGAGCTGAATTGCTCATCGCTGCTAGCCTTTAGCTTAGCCTGCCCATAGACTTTCCCATGGTAAATTCTGCATTGCAGTTAGCAATTGCTAATTTGTTTAAGACCTACTGTTGGTTTTTCGCCATGAATAAGTCTGTAATTAAGTTACTGAGAGACATTATGTGATTCAGGAGCGGACATTTGCCATAGGAGGGAGAGAGTGAGGACCGGGAGAGCCCTGGACCTTTGGAGGGAGACTGTAGCTGCTGTACTTGAACGTGACTCACCGATGTGACTCCATTTTCCTGCCGCTGAAACTGCACCTCGCCTTTTGCCTGTCTTTCATCTTAATCTCTGACAGTTGCTGGATTCGTGAGTACACCATTAACCCTTTGCACGTGCTTTTGTTTATGCTGGTTAAACCCAGTGAAACGGCCATTCGTTTTCGGCCTCCACGCTCACAAGCTTCGACAGGGCCTGCAACGTTTTTCTTTAATAGCCCGGTGTGAACGTGTGTGTGAGTGTGGGCTGTGGACATTTGAGTTTACTTGTTTATTTTGATCTTACATTTTCTCATTGGGTTCATCATTTGTGTACCAAACCTTTCAGAGCATTATATGAGAGTTTTGAATACAGTTATCAATGCATACTTAAAGGTCAACAGTGAACTATTTGACTAATTTGAAAATCCAATTTATAACTTTGTAATAAATAATTATTGTTGTTTCAACTAACTCCTGTGTTGTACTTACCAGGGTGATACTTTTGGTTAAATATAAAACAGGTTAAAGGGAACTTTTATTTTAAAGGGGAAGTACTCAGTTTTGTGTTACTTCTTAAATGTTAATGGAGGCACCGCCAAGTTATTTTATATTGCATTTATCACAGGTAGCACCATCTCCAGACAAAATCAGGCCCCGTCCCACTGTACTACAACACCCCAATTATTTGTCAGTCAATACTTCCTAGCTACATGGGACTGGGGTTACACTGTAGATGATTTCCATTTGAGTGAGTGGGAGAGTGCCTACAGACAAACTAATCGGCTAGCTTGTTTGCTGCTGCCTCACTGCTATTGGCTGATTGTGGGTTGACAATGTTGTTGTGTTACAATACACACTGGCTCAGTGTCATTGTACTGTGCCCTCTTCCTCATTAGTTATTTTTCCAGTATGCATTTTGAACAGAGCCGGTGGAACAAGTGATCACTGATTACCTTCATCTACAGTGCAATTAAGGCTAGCAAGGCTACCAAAATGTGGCTTACTGAGGCCTTTTGCTGTGTCTTGTGTTCTTCTTTTTCGTAGTGATCAAAGATTGTCTTTCGGCTTTCGGTTTTATGTTTCAGTTCAAGAGTTACTATTCCCCGTTTATTAAAAAAATAAATAAACCCAACAACAAAAGCTCTGACTGGTAAGTAGTTTCTGTGATGAGCTCAGATGGACAGTCTGGAGGCAGCTGGTGCAGCTTTTAATGTGATCGTCAAACTGTGGAGAGCTTGTTCACTCGAAAGAAAAACCTGTGATGCATGACGACATGAACAAATGTCTGGAGGGGCAGGAAAAACATAACCTCCCATACCCCCTGGCCATCATTTAATCATTAGTCTACATGTTTAAAGATGGCAGCTGCAGTCTGAGTACTGGATGACACAGACACTCACCAGCTGACGTGGTGATTATGACATTTTACCATGTTTTATTTTTTAATGTGCTTTTTTTATTCGGAGCAAGGCGTGGGAATAGAAAATGTTAAACACATCCTGTGTTTGGAGCGCTGTGGGGAAGCCTTTTTAAAAACAGGCCTATGTTTTTATGGAGGGCAGCATGGGGAAGGAGAACTGCATTATGGGAGTTGATTCCAGACAAAAAGACACAGGCGAACACACACAAAAAGGAAACACTGACACAGTGAAATCAGATGAAGTCACATGTGTGAGTGTGTGTTAATGTGTGTTTAGTTTCCTAACCCGAGTATGCTCAGAGATGACTAAGCTACAGTGCGACACGTCTGTTGAGACGCCGGCTCACATCTGACTGTTTAACGCCTCTCTGCAATCTTTCACCAGCCGTCTGTCTCCCCCTCCACTCATCTCTCATCTCTGCACCTCTTTTTTTCACATTCTTTTCTTCCCCTTTGGGATTTTTTTTTTTTTTTCCCCCACTGCTGCTTCGCTTTGTTTCATCATCCATCAACATCGCCTGTCTTCCTCCAGAGTCTTTCCTCAAGTAAACACAACTGTATATGAGCATGTTTATTTTAGGAAGAAAAACTGTATACTTTAATGTCATTTATTGTCTCAAGTCTAATTTTCACTATAACAAAGATTATAACACACAGCAGACGGGATGCACCATGAGGTGCTTCAAGACCAGCTAATGTCCTTTAAGGCCATTAAAGGTCCAGTGTGTCAGATTTAGGGGGCTCCATTTACAGAATGTGGCAGCAATTTAATATAATCTCCATAACTGTGTTTTCATTAGTGAAAATAAGAATCATTGTGTTTGTGTTACATTAGAAGGAGACTTTTTATATCTACAGACTCCACTGGTCCTCTTCAGTGTATTCTGCCATGTTGCAGCAAGTAGCCCAGAACAGACAAAGTGAACTCCACATAGAGCCTGTTGCATTTTTCACTGCTGCTAGGAAGTAGAGGGTGAGGCGAGAGGTATGCAGTCAGCAACTACACTGTTAGATGCCATTAAATCCTACACAGTGGAGAGGATAGCCCCCGCAGGACAGTGATGTAAGTGATTTCTGTAAACTAACGCGGTCATTCCAATCTCTGCGTACTTGTACCCAGGGGGTACTTATAGATGTAGTTACTGGGCTGTGGAAAGATTGTAGTAGAAATAATAATTTGATGGAAACACACATACACAGTAAATTTGCCAGTGTAAAAAATGCAGTGTCAAAGTATTTTAATTCTTACGGAGTTATTCCAACAATGGACAGAGTAAAATTGAACAAAAAAACGTCCAGTGTTGGTGAAAATAATCGGAGTTGACAGTGGTTTTACTCTGTCAGTGTCATTGACTCTCTCAGAGTTAAATCAACACCAAGTGTTAAAAAAAAATACTCTGAAAAGCTCCGCTCATCAACTTCCCCGGTCAAACTGAGAACGTGGACTCCAGGTGGACTCTGGCATCGCCATCTTCGTCGCATCGATACTGTGGTAAGTTTTTCTAGATAAACTATTGCCGTTGTTATGTTTTTTTGTATAAGAATAAAGGGACGTAGTCATTTACCACATTAGTCAATGTTGGTACTACGTGTCTTCAAATACCGCATTTCAAATGGCTAACGTGATATCGGGTCGGTGGTTAGCTTAAATGTACCAGCCACATGGCTGACCACGCAACACCAAACTGAACAAAAACGACACGAGGTAACCTTAATGTCAGCGAGGACGGGCTGTTGTGGTGTGTTAAGTGTCATACTTGCACATTTGTTTCAGTAAAATGACGACAAAAATTCGTCGACGCAGTCGTATTTATTATTTATATTTGAGCCGAGCAAATCGCTTTAGCGTCACGTCACAATTTGGTTGAGCATACAGGGACATGTCACGGACATGCGGACATGCTCATTGGACCCGCTGTTTCACCGGCAGACTGAGAGGAATGCACCTATTCGATCCTCGTTAACGTGAACCGAGCCGCGGCACCAAGAGGCTCAGTAAGCTGCTGTTAGCTGTTAGCCGTTAGCCGTTAGCCAGAGCAGCAGCGCTACAAGGCTGGTTTAAGCTGCTTTCGCACGGTGCGCAGCACTCGGTTCGTGTTCAGACACGTGTTTTCACTCTGGTCCAAACAGTAGATGAGTGACACGTTTTCTGGGGGAAAACTATTTTAAAACAGTAGGCTATGTTATCCATCTTTCAGGGGTTTTAATTTGCTCTGATAATATCAGGTTTAGCCTACTTAATATATTTTCATTTCTTTTTTCTTTCAGAATGTACTGTGGTGCACTGGTGGTAAGTAATAAGTTGATGTACTTGATATAAGATTGAATTGTGTTTGTGATTTTTAAAGCTGAAATAGGCAATTTTCAGGTTGTCAGCTTGTACTGGTGTTGTGTATCATAATGTAGATTTCAGTTTGCTGTCTTTGCAGATACCATCATGTTGATCAAAACCAGAATCTACAATACACAGAAATATGTCAAGATAAAAGAGCCAAGCTTTGAGGAATTCTTAAATTCTGGTAAGATGTACCCAGTATGACACTGTCAGTTGCACACCGTTGGTAAAACTAAAAGGAACTAAGCATGTTGGTGTGTTCATTGTTTTTTTGTTTTTTTGTTGTTGTTGTTTTTTTTAATTGAAAATAATCGTCTTAACCTTTTGGCAAGCTACCCTATGGGCATGTAAAGGGGTCAGCAATTAAGATCTGAGTTTTGTGGTTGGTGGTAAGTTGTTAAGTTGTACACCATTGAAAGATGCTTGCATCAGTGCATGTTTGCACCTCAGACCATGCTACTAATGCATCAATGTGTTTTTGGAGAATGGCCTTCAGCATTTTGTATTGATTGAAATCTTGTTTTGTTCTTTTGGTCATAGCTTTCTTGAAGTTCTCAGTTCCGCCAGTCAATGAAGGTGTCAAGGTTTTTGATGAAACAGGAACTGAGGTGGACGCAGAGGTCTTCACTGACATAGCGCAGCAGCCCAGCACTGGCATACTAACCATCAAGTTTGATGACGGTATAGTTGCTCACTATAATCCATGGAATGTAATGATGAACTAAACTTTTTTATTGTTACAAAATAAAACAAATTGGTATTATTCTGTCCTGTCTCTTTATCCTGAACTACAGATTTCAAGGAAACTTTGTCCAGCAGTTCCCATGATGCAAATTCCAGTGCACTGTCTGCTTGTAGCAGTGATGACACAGTCATCCTCGAAATCATGTCCTGCACCTCAGATGACACAATCGTACTGGAGGAGAGTGAAAGTCCATCCAGAAAGCGACAGAGGGCAGATGAAGAGGCCAAACGTGTAAGTTGGTGTAGGAAATCTTTTTTGCAATTCTTTACTCTGGGAGTTACCATGTTTTGTTAGATTTTTAAGTGTATGTATTGTCAGTTGTGAAAAGCTTGTCCACTTCACAGGTGGTTGAATTGGCGCTAACAAGGAGACCTGGGGGTGACCGTATCATCAAAGAGTACCACCGCACTAAAAGTCTGAGCGACTCCTCACGCCGACAAATGGTCAACATACTTGTGGCTGATATGACAGAAGCACATGGGTAATTTGGTTGTCTCTGTGAGAACTTTTTTTCTGTGTTTGTGCTGAAAACATTTATTATGTTGTTCTTGTTATTGGCTTTGTTTGAAATCATTGGAAGTATGTCATTTAACAGTATTGAGTTTACTCTTGTCAGGACGGCCCCGCCACGGAATGTGAGAGAGATGTACGCTCGAGGCATAGTTGAGCTCTTCCCGTACTTGATGGATCCCTACTCTAAAAATGGATATGTAAGCATTTTAAAGGGTTTGCAGACTGAGCGCAAATTATTGTGTGCATGTGCTAATAAAATAGTTTAGAGAACTAATTTTAAAAATGAAAATGTTGCATTTATATTTCCACACCAATTATCCAGTTTTACATTAATAAATATAACTTCTTAATTTCAACTATCTTGCTGCTGTTGGAACTAATAAACTTTTTGTATTTTCGAAGGAACATTTCTATGATGGTGAAAGTGGCAGTGGCTATCTGGCATGGCGGCTTAAAACTGTACAAAGAAGAAGTGCTTCATCAGAGAGCAGAGGATCATCACGCCAGCTGAGTGGAGGGCCATTAGCCAGAAGAGCGGCTTCCTTTAGTCCTGAGATGACCTTAAATGAAGAGCAATGCAAGGAGGCCATGGCCTTAATGAGATACTGTACTGACGAGGCTACTATCAAGCAGAAGATGAAAATGACGTTTCAACATCGTCGCAGTATGGTCCTCGATGAAGAGAAATCCTCAGATGTCCTGACTGAATTTCCCCGCTTCAAAGATGTCAAAGGCCTGGTAATTTAATTTTTTTGCATTAAAACATCCAATTGTCCTTTCAGTGTGAATTACTGTTAACAGCAACATTTGATTTCTTTTCCTGTTTTATTCCCTCATCTTTTTTGTTACAGCTGTAATTCAAAAATAATGGTGTTTTTAAATTATAACACAGTACATTTTGCTGTTATTTCTAAATACAGGCTGGGACAGCGATCTTGCATCCATTATCCTCCTCCTCCACCTGATACCTCCTTCAGCCCAAGGCCGGAGAAGACCAGGCAAGGTGTCTGCAGCTCAAGCTGAGAAACATCTTGTCGTGTTCAAGAAGGTTTGTGTTATTGCTTATGAAGATTATCTTTACAGATGGCAATAAGAGAATGGGACTGTTTTTAATCTGTGATTTTCAACTTTTAATTTTGACTTCTTCTTTATCCTCAGAGTGGAACCAGTCTTCAAGAACATGTTGATGCAATCAAATGCACCACTCAACCGTATCTTCTTGCTGTTGGGATGAAGAGGAGCACCATCCATGAGTTCTTCATTATTCTGGACAAGCAGGTCATACCGTGCAAGTCAACCAGTACCCTAGGAGCTTTTGACGAACTCTTTAAAACACACTTTGTATTTGGTACCATGTATAACCAGATGCTCCACAACATGTACACCTTCATACAGACAACCATTTACAACATAGATGTTGGTCAAGTCCAGGAGAGCCCACGTGTTGCTGAGGTTAGGGCCAGGCTGCTGCACTAGGTAATAGATGGGTGGGCAACATATTTGTCACTTTTCACTAAAAGCTCTTGTATCTGTATTTGAGTGATTTTCAATCAATATCATGGGCCTGATTTGTTTTGTTTGCCACTCTCATTTTGTGGGAACCAATGATCTTGTGAGGCATCTGCGGTTGACTCATGGTTTATGTCCAGGTAAATCACTTCGCCTTAAATGTGCACAGAGAGGATGTTGTCATGTTCTTGGTACCTTTTCAGGTTTCAGGAAACATTTAAACTCTAAACATGCTGAGAACATTGAGAGTGAAGCTGAAACTGATAACATTGTAGACAGTTATGATGCTGCAGATGATACTCGGTCACAACATTTTGAAGGAGCGGCCAGTAGCTCAAATGTCCTGCCAGCACCCAACATCAGTACTCGTGATATGTGTGCATCTGCTATTGCGCAGCTTCAAGTTGCTGGTGTAGGCCAGTCCACTTTAAACAATTTTGTATCATCCATGGAAGAAGTCATAATGGAGGTACAGAGTCAAACTAAAGATGCAGCTTTGAAATGTTTATCTTCTCAGGATACAGATGTGAAAGCTAAAATTGAACAAACTTTTAAAACACTTGAAAACCCTCTTACTGCATTGAACACTGAATCAAAACGTAATGCATATTTTGAACAAAAATGGAAAACTGTTGAGCCTGTTGAAAAAGTACTTGGTGTCAGATTTGAAAATAGAAGAAACAGAAGCACCGGAACTTATGATCAAGTAGTTGTAACTGACAAATTTGCCTATGTTCCAATTCTAGAAACATTACAATCTATTCTCAGAAATCCAAACCTCAGTGATATGTTTATGTCAAGCCACACTCCCAAGGATGGTGTGTATTTTGACATAAATGATGGGTTGTATGTGAAGAGACATCCTCTTTTTTCTCAAAAAAAGAATGCATTGCAAATTCAGTTATTTTTTGATGAGTTCGAGACTGCTAATCCATTAGGCTCCAAAAAGGGTATACATAAATTGGGGGGTATATATTTTACACTGAGAAATTTTCCACCAAAGTTAAATTCATGTTTAATCAACATACATTTGTGTGCACTTTTTCATGCCCAGGACATTAAAACCTATGGTTTTGACACCATCCTTGAGCCAATCATAAATGACTTGAAAATGCTTGAAACTGATGGGATCAAAGTTCCCTTGTTCAAAGATGCAGTTCATGGCAGTATTGTGCAGGTTACCGGCGATAATCTTGGTATACATGGACTGTTTGGGTTTGTGCAATCGTTCAGTGCCCGAAATTGCTGTCGTTTTTGTATCATTGAGAAGAGTGAATTTCAAACTGTGTTCTGTGAAGATGACCAAAACGTGATATTACGGACTAAAGACATGCTTGCCGAACATTGTCATACTGCACAAACAAATCCACACCTACCTCATGTATATGGTGTGAAGCGTTCATGTTTGTTAAACACTCTGCAGTATTTCAACACAGCTGATAATTTTTCCGTAGACATCATGCATGACATTTTAGAGGGTGTTGCACAGTTAGAAGTGAAACTCGTATTGGAGTATTTACAGGAAAACTTCTTAACTGCTAAAGAACTGGCCAGTAGAATAGAGTCATTCAACTATGGGTACACTGAGAGGAGAAATCGCCCCCCTGCAGTCAAGTTACTTGATGGAAGCAATGATTTGGGCCTGAACGCCATTCAGTCCTGGTGTTTACTGCGAAACATGACGTTGATATTTGGTGATCTAGTGCAGAGAGACAATGAGTATTGGCATCTGTTAATGTTG
The DNA here is from genome assembly GCA_028641955.1 of Protonibea diacanthus. Taxonomy (NCBI): domain Eukaryota; kingdom Metazoa; phylum Chordata; class Actinopteri; family Sciaenidae; genus Protonibea; species Protonibea diacanthus. Next base: position 4,452,829 of record CM053980.1, on the reverse strand, counting down.
TTGCTGCAGATAGTAAATATTGTGTTTTCTCCCATCCTAACAACTGGTATGACCATCTTTCTGAAGCACATCATTATTGACCATCATCAGCTTTTTAAACGCCTGTTTCCTACTAGAAATCTCTTGCCTAAGCATCATTTCATGACGCATTATCCTCGATGTATAAGAAATATAGGACCACTCCTGCACATGTGGTGTATGCGTTACGAGGCAAAGCATAACTTTTTCAAAACTCAACTCAAAAGTTTCAAAAATATCACAAAGACGTTGGCCAGAAAACACCAGAAATACATGGCCTTGCATTGGGAATCTTTCAGCCTGAGCAGAGTAACTATTGGTCCAGGGAAGATGTTACAGATTACAGATTTGCAAGAAGGTCCTGAAATTGCTGCCAAACTAAATGTAGACACGTGCCAATGTTCTTTTGGTGAAATGGGTAAAGCACTATGGTTCTGAATATCGCCCTGGTTTAGTAGTGTGTCTTGAGATTAATGAGGAGTTGCCAGTATTTTGTAAGATCAGCACTATTGTAGTGAAAGATGAGCAAGTTGTACTTATTGGCTCTGGTGTGGAAACTATTTGTTTTGACGAACATTTCCATGCATTCAAGGTTTTGTACAAGCCATCCCAGGCACCTAAGGTGTTCAGTGTTCAAGAGTTGCTCTATTTTAAACCAATGGATGTTCAAATGGCATATGGTTCAACAGATGTTTCCCTGTTTGTAGTACCATATTGCCATATGATGCAGCCTTAACCAGAGTTTTTGGTTTTGACTTTGTATTCCCTCTCACTGAAAATCATTGACTCGTCATTATTTCCTGAGGGTGGATTGTTTTATTAAAGCAAAAGTTATTATTGTTATTCAACCTTAGATACATTTCTGTCACCATACTGATGGATTACAGCCAAGATCTTTGCCAGTCACAATGAAGGTTTTTGTAAAGAGTTTTGCAGACCTCCATTTGTCTGTATTTGTTGTGAAAAACATCTGTACACATACACTATATCTCATTCAGTGACCTATTTGGAAAATTTTGGTTTGACTTGGTTGATTGTTTCCAGGTGATGGCAAAGTCTACTCATGTTTGAACACTGCTAAAATGATTCAGTGTGTAGCGTTATAAATGCACTTTAAAGACATTTTCACGGCTGTGAGAAATGTCAATACAGTATTATGAAGTTTAACATGAGATTTTCTCCAGCGTTCAACTGAAAATATGTTTTTATAATGGAGACTGATAAGATTTGAGATTTTACATGTTATGTTTACACGTAATGCCAATATTTCATGTTTACTTGGAATAAATATGTATTAAGGTATGGATACAGTTGTGTGTTTTTTTTCCCCTGCAAAGATTAAGTTTTGTATCGTATCACTGGGAGAGAGTAGATTATATGTAACACTGGTAGGAGTTGGTTAAAATCAACACTCTTTGGAGTAATTTCATAATCAACATAGTGTAAAGTAGGTTTAACACTGGAAAAGTTATTTCGTAACACTTAACTCTTTAGTGTTAAATGTGAATAACACTATGGGTGTTACTTCTTACATAGTGTAAAACTTGATTAACACTTATCAGTGTAGTGTAGTGTAAAACATTAACTCTTACCAGAGTAAAATTGACTCTGGAAATTTAACTCTATGTTCAGTGTACATTTAACACTCTGTAGATAGGGACCATATGTTCACTGAGGTAGTGTTAAAATTAACTCTTTAAGTGTTATATTGACACTGGCGATTTTACTGTGTATTTGTGTTTAGGAGGAACATAAATGCAAATAGAGTCTAGATTGGTGTGATGGTGTTTTTATCATTGCATAATCCAAAACAGTTACTACAAGCCAACACGTTTTCCACCGACCTAAGTCACTCATAAAAAAACAAGAGAAACATTGAATTGTAGGCTAAAAGATAAATGGTTTAAACTTCTAGATTCTGCAGCTCCAGGTGCTTTTACTTTGAAATCAAACCTGACCAACTCCACATGCTGCAGGAACACTTAAAAACTTGTACAGATTCAGCGCAACAATGAACAAATGCAATGAAAGCATACCTGTCCATGTCTGTCTTTGGATATGGACAGGTGTGCCTAGGGAAGACAAAGTTTGGTCAGTTAAAAAATGTTTGAACCAATGCTTAAATCTACATTTTCATCACATTTGTCATTGTTGATTTTGGACAATTCATGAAATCATTTTTCTTTGTTAAAGTAAAATGGAAGAAACCGATGAAAAAAATCACGTTATAACACAGGACATGGTGTTTAACACTTTCATCTCACAGCATGAGGTTGGGCTGTGTGGAACTCTCTGTCTTCCTCCAGTCCAAGCACATGCAGGTCCATTATTGGCAAAACTGTATATAGGTGCGAATGCTTGTTTGTCTCTATGTGTCATCCCTGTGATGAACTGGCAACCCATCCATAAGGAGTACCCGACCTCTTGCCCAGTGCCAGCTTGGATTGGCTCCAGCCCCCTGCAGCCCTGATAAAGATAAGCACTTATGGAAAGTGAATGGATGTAACACCCCCCCCCGTCTCTGTAAAGTTCATTCCTGTATTATTTTAGCAAGTGTCAGCCCTCCCAACACAGGGAAATACTGATCAATGAGCTGAACTTTCACTATCTGGGTCATGCGCACTTCCTCCTCTACAACATCCCTCTTGCCTTCAACCCCCTCCAACTTCCTTCCTCTCCTCTTCCTCCCCCTCTTCTTCATTCCTCCCAATGAAAGAATACTGCAGGCACAGACAGAGGGTAAGCAGACAGTGGGAAGATATGTGTGTGTGGGGGGATTAACACATTTAAGGTGCTTTGGAGAACTTATCAGAAATATAAAAATCATCTATCCAGAATAATGTAATAACTCTAATAGTCCAGAAATGGTGAAAACAGCACTTTTTGTAGTAATAAAGACAAAAAGGTTTTAGAGGTGCAGTGATGCGTTCATCCAAACTTTTCAGCAATGCAGAAAAATAAAATGAGACGAACAAGATCATGCTTTAATGTTCGGAGATGAACTGTATTGGAAATGTGCAGCATAAAGTGCAAAAGTCATAAAAAGTAGTTTCACTTTGTTTTGTACTAGTGGACTGACACAATTCAACAGTGACCCAATAAACATCCAAAAATCAATTTTTTATCATTTATTTGGCTAATTTAAATACCAGCAACTTTGAGTGTGTCAGTATTAAAGAACATACCTGCACATGGAAAATACATAAACTCAGTGACAGTGTCAAGATGGAGTAGGGTTTGAAGTTGGTGTCTATCAGAGATTCATGTCTGAGCTCATTAACAAGTCAGAATAAGAGACCTATCAAGAAATGCTTTCATTCCTGCATATGAGAGCAAGTGGGCTGCCAGCTTTTGCACTTCGTATAGATCTTCATCCAATGACAGCTCATAAATAAATAAGTAAATCGACATTTGTGTGAACCCGAGAAGTTTTAATAACATCCTATTAACCAAATCTCTCTTCACACTTTAAACCAAACTCGTCCCAGTGAAGTGAAAACAAACTGGCCCCTGATGGTCTAGGATGCTGTCTTCAGTGTCAGTCCACGTTCATGGTGGTGTGCTGCCAATTCCATCCTCAAGTCCCTCCCTAGCTGCGTCTATTTACATATGCAGGAGCATGAACGCCTGATACTGTTTCATAGAACTTTAAAGGTCTAGTGTGTAGGATTTATTAACATCTGGTGGTATGAAAGTATAGTGGCTGCAAAACTGAGTTAAAAAAATAAAACAAAACATGAAAGACATCATCTAGAGCCAGTGTTTGATGTGTCTGTTCTGGGCTCCATGGTGGTTCAACATGGCCGACTCCATGTCAGAATGAGCCATTAATGAATGAAGAAATGCTATGCTCTCAATAAACCAAGTATTTTCTTACAGCGATATATCTGACAAGATCACCGTATCTATGACAAATAGTGACTGATACAAAGTACCACATGAACTATGAATCAGTTTCTTTTACAGGTCTCCAAAAAACAAATGCAACACCCGAAAAATCCTCTGAAGACTCAGTGTTTCCTGGGGTGATTTGGCAAAAAAAAAGCAGAACCTATCTTAAACCCCTTTAAGATCAAACAAAGATTTCTGTTGGGATCTTTCAAAGAAATGGTGAAATCATGATGAAATGACACAGGAAGGCAGTGGAAATGATTAAAACAGCCACAGACCCAAGGCAAGCCTACTGTACAAGCTGAGGCTCCCCTGACTAGAGGAAATGAACAGAAGTGAGCGTCTTATTTCAAACTGCAGGTTAAATCTCGCCTTGTTTTTATACTGCTATAAGAGGCAATTAAGAAGCGGTAGGTTATTTTCTGTTGCCCTACATTTGGTTTAAAATTAACCTCAGTCAGTTCAGTTTTCTCTCCTGAGTGATTAAATATCAAAATCAGCTGTAGTCATTTTGTTTATTTTGTGCCAGATCACATAAAGTGAGGATATTTGTGTTACTAAAAATAGCCTATCCAAAACAGGAAGCAGGAAGTTGACCGAGGTCCTGTCACCTACCAAGCTTTCTCAACTCTAATTGGAGAGTGAGAAAAGGGGTGGGTCAAAAGGGTCATTGTTCAACCAATCCCTTCAATATACAGTATGTACAAAATTATGCAATTTGCTTTTTTAAATCCTTTGCAATTTTTCATCCACAGCCATGCAGCTATAAGGCTGTACTCTGAACTGTGGTGCTTGAGCTACATGTTAATGTCTGCAAGCCAACAAGCTCACAAAGACAATGCTAACATGATGGTGATTGGCAGGCATGATTACCATGGTGCACAACCAAACCAATCAACAGGTTTAGCCTGCGCTGGCCATGAATGTGAACATTCCCGTCAAGCAATTGTGGAGCTGTTTCAATCTGAACCGAGAAAAATTGCAGAGCTAGTCACACTGTAAATTCACAGAATAATTAAGATAAATCAACTGGGAGCTATTATGTCTGTACAACATTAAATACAGGCAGTGGATGTAAAGTAGGGGGATCATGAACGTCAGTAGGTTTCATCTACTAGAGGGCATGAAGGTCAAAATTGGACCAACTGATAGATCTGCCATTTACAAAAGTGACATTGCCATCGCTAGAGCTGTGCCAAATTAAGGAGTGAAATCAGTACAGATGCATTTTGTATTGCCTGTATGAAAAATTTGTGAATAACGTAAAGATATTCAAACATTTGCAAATATATGATGACACCATCATCACCATGTCGATATACGAGGCACAAAAACAAGTTTGTGTAACTTTTGTAGTCATTGTACAACTGCTGTGATGATATTGTTGCTGTTTTTCTGACCCAGTAAACATATTTTACATAACATTACATATCTGTGCAGCGTGTGACTTGCACAGTGTAAACAGCAGTCTATATACACAGAATGTGTAAGGCAGCAAAACAAGTTCCCTATTGGGGATTAATAAAGCAAATCTTTTGTCTAGCAGCGGTGCCTCTGGACCTGCTGTGCTGCTGATGGAACTAGAAGCTTTGCTGCTGCACGAAGGTTCCATACCCAGCATTAAAATGAAGTCTATTATCACGATCCTGTGGGCTGCAGATGAACATTTCCACAGCTAAGAAGGTGTGGAGTATTACAAGCTCTAATGTTCAGTAGGAGTTGTTGGAAAGAAGAGGCAGTGTACTCTGTGTGAGGGGCACTGAAATGCTCCCCAGTCCTAAACTTTAGTGCATCTCAGGTTAAGCTCCCAGCTTGCACCTTTACCTTGTACCAAACGTCAACGTTCGACTAATCTTGGGGAGTATAATTGCTTGCACAATCTGTTCCTTCAGAATTGACTATTATTTTCTCGTAAGAGAAAAGTGAGAAAAGTTTTTTATGCGGGACTGGATGTTCTTTTATCAGTTTTGGATAGATTTCGTCTCAGAAAAACTGTGTAATTAAGAGATTCTAAATACACTAGCCTTGTTTAATCAACATGTGAAATCTAGTTTAAAAAGGTAACAGGTGGAATGATCACTGGAAAAACAAAGTTTGCTGGTGCTAAGTTAATGAACATGTGCATCTCATGGATTTTGCTTACCCTCATTATGTTCTGCTATGTCTTCAGAGACTTTTGGCTTCTAATAATACAAGAATATACCTCTTGTCTTTGTTTCAGATATGACTGATCCAGTTTGGAGTAATCATTTTCATAGAAGTTGTAGCTTCTCAGCTGTTTGTGTGTGTACAATATTATCCGCACATGTTTGCAATGCAATGCAACACTGTTGTGAATTGTCATTTATAAAAGACAAAATTTCAAGGGGCCTAACACCGATCCTTGACGGTGCAATGTGCAATGTTGCTAGACAGTGTATCATTAACGATACATACTGTGTCCCATTACTGTAGATACATTCTGAGACATCCATGCCAGTACTCTAGATGATTTTTTTATTTTTCATATTTGATATATATAAACTGGATTTGAGGTAACAAGGTCAATAAAATTGCATTTTACATATTTGGAACTCTCAAACAAACAACTGAAATGATGTTTATCAACATCACACATACTTTTCTTTCATTTCCCATACTTTTTTTTGTATTTCCATTTTTCTGTTATATTCTGTGGATCTTCAGATGTATTGTTTGTGTCTCGTTTTTGAGATGTTTTTTTTTTTTGTTTTGTTTTCATGATTTGATGATTCTGCAATGTCACCTCAGCGTTTGTGATTTGACTCCTTTTTCATCTGGTTGTTGGAGCCTGTGCCTCCAGTATAAAAATGCTGTTTTCAGTTGTGAATGTGATGCCTGACTGATGTTACATTTTTCAAACTCAGTGCAGACAGTGTGCTTGACTTCAGTGTTTCATTATATTCCTATGCACCTGTTCATTAAACAAGCTTTAATTCAGATTTGTTCAAACAAGCATGTTTGAAATGTTAACAACTTTTAATTACATTTAGTGGCTATTTTAAATGTATTAAAGGCTTTCTACCTACAAACATGCTTCTGTTTGGTAACATTAATTTTTAGCCTTGATGTCCAATTGTACCATTAGGCTTTTGGGCTTGAAATGAGCTGTGAACTTAATGTGCTTGTTATTTAATTTGTTACCTGGAAGAGTAGCTACATTCAATGAGACATTTGGTGCTGAAAAGGTGTATTTCACAAACAAAATTTTAAGTGTTATAAAAACGAATTAACAAAGCATCGATTAAATAGTGAACTCAGTAGTAGCACATGCAGCATGTGAGGTATTGTACTTTATGTACTGCAGCGTAATTCATGGAAAACTAGGAGGTCTGTCTGGTTTTTCAGAATTTTCCACTTCCTCTGTCTGTGTCTGTCTCTGCCCTTCTCAAAGAAAAGACTTTTGATTTAATAATCAGCCAGACCTCTCTCTCACACACACACACATAGATGAGTAGCTTCCCCACAGGCCAGACTTTGACCTCAGTGCTTAAACCTTTCCACTCGCTTTCTTTCTTTCTTTCTTTCCATTTGTTCCTGTATGAAAAGACAAATAGAGGATTCCTTCTGTCACACATTGGCCCTGTAATTCATTCAATTATAACCTCGATGTGTGTCTGGTTCTTTGTGTGCACTACTTAACCTCCTTCTGTCTTCCTCTGTATGAAAAGGTCATTAGATATAACCCAGAGCCGGGCCAGCTGGGGGTGCAGAATGTCGAACATTCACTGTCTTTACTGTCAAAGTGCCCTTGAGCGAGTGCTGATGCTCCATCTGCCCTAGCAGATTTGCTCATTGTAGAAGAATATGCTTGTATTTGACAGCACTCAGCAGTAGTGCACAAAACAGGCTGTGGAAAATTATCAGCACTTTAGCTGCAGGTTTAGAACCCCACAAGTCTGTGAAGGTTCTCGGTCATCCAGGTCATCTTTCTTCAAGAAGGTTAAATCTGCTGTCACCTGAGGTCTGGTGTGGACGATGGTCACTGGAGTCACATGAGATCAAGTGTGAAATGCTGCTCAGTCTCCTGGGACGGGATGAAAGGACAGCATTGTAGGTGGGGGATAAGTGCTGTCTGAGACCTCCTCTGTTGAGTGATGGATCCCCTACTTTACATAGACCATATTTTCTGTCTTCTTTGTCCAAAATGCAAACATCATTGACCCGTGTCCCTTGTCCTTAAGGTGTAAGAAAACTGTAGAATCTAGTCCTGATGAGTTGGCTGTCCTGTGCTGACTCATGTGTTTGTTGAGTGCAGTGTGCACTCCTCACTGCATTGGACAACACACACCAGATTGTTTTTCTAGGTGTGAGACGTACAGTCTTTGGGGTGTACCAACTTCTGTGTAAGTGTGTCGCTAGGTTTGAAGAACACCAGGATTCTATGCTTGTTGAAGATCCTGCTGAGTCTATCCTGAGTTTTCTTCATCACCAACAGTCTTGTCCATCCTGGATCTTGCCATTGCAAGTGCAGTTAGGGTATCCACAAACTTCTAGTGTGTCCCTCAAATGTTGGTGTTCTTTTTCTTGAGCTTGGGGACTCATAGGAACATAGTATCATTTGTCAGTCCAAGGGTCTGATAACAACTAGCTTGTGTTCTAGTGGGTGGTGAGAATCAAAGAGTAGGCACTGGTCCATGTATGTAAGTTTCCAATATATAGGCTCCTGATTGGCCTCGGGCGGCCATCTTCTCGATGAACCCCCAAAAGAATCACTACCTTACCGTTGTGGTGGGATTTGCATATATCTGTGATCATAGGAGCTTTGTTGTCTGGGGCAACAGCCCCTCGTAGTTCTCCAAAGGTATGATAGTACCTGGGGTGGGACTAAGGACCACTAAGACAGAAAGCAAGGATCTGCAGGGTTTCACCCAGACCTCCTGGTGCAGGAGGTAGAGTAACATCAGCTAGATATAGTTGGGTTCACCTCCATGCATAGCACTGGTTCCAGAACCAAAATCATGGAGAGTGTTTCTCATTTGTGTAAAACATGGGTGTAAAGTTCTGAAAAAACAAAACAGATATGAACATTTGAATTGAGAATGATTGGAAGATCATGCTATCAAATCTACATCAATGATTCCAGACCAAGTCACCAAGTCATGAGGCTGTTGTCCTGTTAGCTTTAAGAATCATGTTTAGACATCAAGGCTACATTCAAGACCTCTCTGAAGATTCTTGTTTGAAGAAGGAAGCTGTGAATGTTAAAGTGAGTATCTTTACCCAAATAATGGAGCTACAGTAAACTTGATTAAGCAAATGTAAAGACTACAGAGCACACTCCAAAAAGTTAGAAAGAAAATGTGCAGCTTCCTATTTTGCTTGACAACTTTAAGTGACTTATTAGCAAACACCATTTACAAAGAATCAAGGATGGTTCCGATGTGTGTGATTTAGTGCGAGTTTGAGAAGTGAATGTATCCATCTATTATAGATAACAAAAATATTTTGTGCTAGAAGGAGGAATATGATATAAGATTATTAAAAAATGGATGCCAGTGTGCTTCAGTGTTCTGTGTGTTTGCTGGGAGATGCAAGTTAATCAGATTGTCTAAAATTAGTGTTAGCAATTAACAAAGATTTAAAAGTTTACAAAGATTCATCTACTAAAAGCTGACATTGGCGAGAATAAATCCTGAAACAAACATGTATTTTATATTTGTGATAAATTTAGACCACTTTGTAGAGATCAGCTTTTAAAGATTATTTTTTTGTTGAGGATTGTTAAACGAGCTGCATTAAATCTACTTTGATTTATTGTAAAACATGAAATGAAATCTCAGCCAATGCCATACTACTTTGTCAGGCTGCTTACAAACATCCTAATGGTTTGGTTTTTAATTAGTCCCACATATACAGTAATCATCCAACTGTCATCCAACTGCGTTGGATCCAGCTCAACTTCTCCACTGCAGGTCACTGTGTTTTTTAGTTGACACTCCTGCAGCCTGCACCACCATAGCTAAAGCGGACTGCTCCCACTCAAATTAATGGAACAGCGCTGGATCCTGTCTGAATGCAGCCTTAGGGAGAATTTTCACTGCACGTGCACAAACAACAGTCCTGTACGTTGACCGTCCCTTTGGGCCTCAGAAATGCTCTTTTGCCATCCATTTCCTTCAGTTTCACCGCTGAATTTTTCAGTTCAGATCTGGATGAGCAACAAGTGACATGAAACTGACATATTCAACAGTAAAAGGGACACGGACAGCAACAGATAAATCATGATGAGCTATTACTTGTAAGACATCCACATGCATCTATGTAAAAATAAATATGAAGTCATTTGAGTTGGAAAATGGTCAGCATCTTGTTAACTGTAACCTTAGATTTAAGAAATTGAAAGGAAAAAGAATGAAGAAGCAAGTGCACACACACACACACACACACACACACACACACAGGAAATTTCTCCTCTCCTGGCCTGACGAGGGAACAGCTTGGTGAGAAAAGCTTTTCAGGGCGTTTTAGGATCAAAATCTCTGGGGCACAGCTAGAGACAGAGTGTTTTAGCCTGACATGTTATGACATGGGACTCTACACACGCACACACACATAAAGATGCACTCTAAAGAAACTTAGACATTTATACACTTACGTGCTTAAGTGCATGAACACCTGCACATGTTCTGATTATGTAAGGCACATCTTACGTCTCTGGAGAACAGATGTGTGACGTCACGTCCAGCTAGCTTCTGTTCCACTTTTTAATGCTTCGAGTCTCTCATTAAAGTAATGACATGTTCCTCAGGTTTACTAACAAACTAGAACATACAGCTCTTATGTGTCTGATGACTTGCAGCCTTGTGGCTTCTTAGTGTGTTGGGACATGTGGGATACTATCTGGTGCGCATTTATTGGTGCATTCATCTGAAAATGAATGAAAGAGAGTCTTAAAGTTTCTGTTGTCAACAGCTGCTTTACACTACATGCAGTTCATTAAATCCCTGCAGTTGTTTGAAGGCAGCAGGACGTGTATTGACAAACTGATTTAGGGAGGATGTGGGAGACAAACAGCTCCAGTCCCCTGGGTGAAAGCCCTGAAATGTTTGTTTGACCAATCCATCCTCCCCATGCAGACTTTCTCGCTTTGTACTACATAACTTCCTGTCACCTGACTTCAATAGCAAACCAATACATAATGTCAGACGAGACGTCCAGAGTCAAGGAGTCATAGTTTAAAGCCTAGGACCTTTGTCCATGTTTGACAAATTGAAAGTGAGAAGAGGCTGAACATTGTGTCCTCATGAATGTTCTCAATGATAAAGTAACATGTCATATGTAAATAGTTATGATAATTTCTCTCACAGATCCTTTTGAAAATTCCAGGACTGCTCTTTTTTTTCCCCACTGCAGCATTTGATCTTCATGTCAGCACCACTGTATCCAGAATCACCATCAACCCAACACCCATCTGTGCTAAAAGGGAGAGAAAACAAACTCATCCTGATGCTCTCAGGTGGACTGTAAACACTGTATGGAGCAGAGGAATTATTCAGTTCAGAGCATCAGGTAATGCGTGAAATGAAAGACAAAAGTAGTTGGTACTTATAAGCAGTTATGAGTACAACAGCTACTCTCAATGATGTCTCAGTTGTCCACTTTGACACACACACACATAACATGGTATGCTTATTTATATTCCATATCTGCTTAACCTTATCAGGGCTACTCAGTGGACCGGAGTTGGTGTACCCGGAGAGACGGGGAGATCAACAAACGCCCCAGCCCCGACCGCAAATTCCCCAGCTCCAGCTGGCTTGAACCCAGAAATGTCTTGCTGTGAGGCTACAGTGCCAACCACTGCACCACTGTGTCACCCAACAACCAGGTCATGTAACCTAGAAAACATCATACACATTATAAACATGTAAACTAAGCATACACTCTATTTTAAGCAATGTCATGTTGTTGTTGTTGTCAATAGTCAGCCAGGTTAAGAGATCAGTTTCACTAATCGGATCCCAATTACAGCATTGTGTTGCCGTCTTCTTCCTACATCTCCAAAGACAGGACAAAACTCTGGACAGAGGATGAGAATGAGAGAGTTGACTCACATGAGCATGATTCCAGGGAGCAAACAACAAGTATACTGACTACCTGCTCGGCTAGATACTACGCCATGCGCTCCAATGCTAAATTTAGCTAACAAACTAACATTCATGATGATCTATTTCGACATAAGTATAGCAATGTAAACAGAACATAGTTCATCGTACCTGTCATGCTTATCCAAACAAAGTAACGCAGGAGAAAAGGTCCAAATGGAAATGCTACAGGCAAGAGCTTGTGTCCGGTTCTGAAACATGGATGTCCACCAATGGGTGAGGATCTGCGTCAGGTTTCTGCCTGTTAAAAGTGCTTGTTCATGGTGGGAATTGTTGGGTCTCTATAAATAATGTTATAATATGTTTATACTGTTGTTATGAATTGATGCTATATAAATAAAAGGAATAGAATTATGCAGTCTAAAACTAATTAAATGACACAAAGCACAAGACTGAAAGGGTGATGTGTACAACTGAAGGCAGGGTGGCAAAACACAGGTTAAACTAATCATGGTGAGAAAACTGGCAGGATTGATTGGCTCTGATTGTGTTAAACTTGAGCTTGAACCCATGATGCAGACCACAGACAGGAATTGCTTGGACGATTTATTTACACGAAGTGACAAGAAAAAATACAAACAGGTGAGGTCCAGGGAGAATTTTCAGGGCTTGAGGGTGAAGGCTGGAGAACAGGCTGAGCCCAGCAAACGGAGCAGGTGAGCTTGGCTGGGCTGGAGAACAAAGCAGACAAGACAAGCATCAAGGCAGGCAAAAAAAAAAAAAACACATTGACAAAAGATAGTTCACAAATAGGTTCTTTGGAGCTGGTAAGTCATATGGGGCCAATGATTTGGCGCTATATATATGAATTGAATGGAAAACACAAGGAAATGATGAGCCTAGAAAATCCAAACAGATGCTACATGATTTGTAACTCAAAGTTACTAAATTATAGAATCAGGAGAGGATATTAAGGGTGCACATGGGTATACATCAACAATTAGATCAAAAGGTTAAAAGGTACAACCCTTGCTATTGAGCTCAGTGTATATATTTATGGTGCCATGTCAACTATATCTTAAGATGTTATAGAGTTATTTCTGGTCCCATTATTATAGTTAATGCTCTCATGCTGAACTTGTTCCAAGAAGCTTACTTTTGAGGCCACTCTTATGGTCCATCAGGCATTACACATAGTAGGTGTTAGATGTAGGTAACACGGTGTATGTTCACAGATTTCAAAGCAGAAGGTGCATTTAAAATACCTTCAGAAATGTTTCAGTATTACATGTTATAAGGTTTTCTTCTGCAAGCAGTTTGAATTAGAACTAAAATAAAATATAATATTCTGCCTCCTGGTTTATGATTTGTGTTTTTTTTTTTTTTTTTTTACAGAACAGATATGTATGTTGAAACAGGCAAAAAACAAATGACGTAATTTAATTTTAGTTGGATTTTAAGACAAATAATTAAATCATTCTCAGAGGCATGTTGAATTAAATTAAAATAAATTAGGGCTCTCAAACAACAAAAATACTGTTATTCTGGGAAGCTTTAAATTTGCATTTTGATTTTCTGTTCCTATTTTCATGAATTTTGCCGGAAGAGGTTATATTTTTGTCCTCTGAACTGATTATTTTAAACAACCACTGAGTGACACAGTGACTCATATCTGAAGCTGGTTAAGTTTCCCCCAGAATAAAAGTCAAGTCATTACACTAGACACTACACCATAGACCTGCTGCAACATCTGAATGAATTACGGTATCTGAAAGAGCTCAGGGATGTTTCAACACTTTCATTTGAATCAATCAGTCTTTTCTCCATATCGAGTTGTAAATAATCCTTTTTGGGGAAATGGCACTGAGGGCAGCCGCCCTTTTGTCCACATATCCTTCATGATTTTAGTGTTCTGCCTGCAGCAGCCATATGTCAGCATGCAGATGGTGACTTCATGCTGCTATTGTCAGGCATTAAAAAAAAAAAGTCAGACTCATGACCGGAAAGTGTTGACCTTTATCAAGTGTAACATTTTCTTTAGATTTTTTTTTGTTTTGTTTTTTCCCCTCATTGGAGTTATGTGACATCTTTCATGATTTGCTGATTTTTGCTGCCTAAAGAGTGTAAACCAAGGGGCAACCTTTGTGAGTGAAGCCAATACAGAAGTGCCAAAAACAAAAACTGGTTCCAGAACAAGTCGGTCTCCATAAGCCCCCATGTTAAAATGTCCAACTTCACAGCAGAAATAAACATGTTTACAGCCTGGTCTATAATTTCCCCGTTCATGACAACTGTACCGAGGGTGGATTTTTATACAACTCACCTGTTCACATTATATTAAGGCTTAAAGTTATGCAGAATTAAAAGCAAGGCTGCTTTGATTGACAGGTTGGTGCCATCATAGGAGGCTCATTTGAGCACCCAGTTTCAATTTGCCCATTTTTGAATTAGCGGGGAGGCAGCAGAGGCAGGACTGCCAAGATGGCAACAGCCAGAGCCACCACACTTCAGAAACCTGTAGGTGACGCCACTGACACAACGTCTGTGTTTTATACAGTCTATGGTGTAAACGTGCATGATGTGACTGACTAAACATGAGCCCCTAACATGTCAGGTGTACAGGAACTTGTTAAGAGATCAAATAAGAGAAAGCTTCAATAGAGCGAGTCCTGAAGTTTTTTGTGGAACATTTTTAGTCATAATGTGCTGGCTCTGGGGGTTAGCTCTGTTAGTTGGTCCACCACTTCAGTCCAGACTGAAATATCTCAAAGAGAAGATATTCTATTGACTCTTGTGATCCTTTAATCTAATTCTCCCAGCACTCAATTATCCAGCGAAATTTCTCAACATCTACTTCATAGATTAAGGGTTTTGTAGAGGTTCATCATGGTTCCCAGATGATGTATCCTAATGAATTCTGAGACAGCTATTGAATGGATCGCCATAAAATGCGGTCCATGCCCCTCACGAGGAACTGTAATAACTTTGGCGATCCAAAGTGAACTTTCTTTTGGTGAACTTTCAAGTCAACGTTTTGTTTGTCGACTATTGATGATATCACATTATCATGCTAACTTTGCAATCCCTTGATGATTTTATTGATTGTTTCTGGTAGTGGAATTATTTCAGAATGAGATTATCTTACATCAGAACTGCTTCGATGGTGGCTTTCTTCAAATGCAGTTTTGCTTTACAGCGACAGTAAGAGTGTAAATCTAAAGCTGCCTAACATGATATCATGGGATAGTGTATAAATACCACTTTACCTTTAAGGAAATTTCACGTCATGTAATGGCTTTAAGCTTCAGATATTAGATCATAGATCATTAGATAATTTTTACCATTTCATTTTCTAATGTATGACTATGACTTTTACTAAAATGTCTATCATTTTATTGGAATGTTTAAAGCATTACAGATATTGCATTTTATGAAAGGATGTCACTTCTAACTTAACATGAAACATCACCATTGTTAGATGTACAAAAGGTATGTTACATATGACAGTTGACTTTTGGTTTCACACATAACACAAACGGCAGCCTCCTGACACGACATGACCCGCCATCTCACATGCCAGTATAACTCAGTAGACAGAGCAAAAATGTGTTGAGATAACACACAAAATGACTTAACGCATTAGCATGTTATGTATTGGTGATACCAGGTTGTCCTGCCAGCCTGCTGTCACCATCTCTGTGTGGGTGTGAACATACAGCCATACATTTCATGTATCGAGAAGAAGAATCACGTACATCATTCAGCACTGTGAGCTGCTTTTAAAGCCTCTGAACATGTGTGTGTATGTTCTTCTATATGTATGAAGAGAATGTTAGGAGATGTGTGAGCGTGTCTGGTGGCTGTCTCTGCTTGCTCAGCTTTCTCCAGTGATTTTCAGGCTGGGTGAAGCCGAGGTCAGCAAGGTCCGCTCAGCCCTGAGGGCAGGGACGACTCCTGACAGAGATCTAACCAGCACCATCACCACATGGAGCTGCACAGGGGTCCACACACACATAAATGGGCAATCGTATGCTCATGCTCACAAACACGCATGCGCGCAACCGCTCACACAGTCTGGGTCATTGGTTGTAAACGCTGCTGTGCCGATGCCATTGGTACAAAGTAGACCTCGGGCTATGAGCCCTGCACCTGAAGGGATGAGACCTGATTGTCACTTTTAGTGTCACAAAACTGCAAAAATAAATTAGCTGTAAAACCAAGTGTCAAGGCAAAGAAATCACAATAGATGGTCTTTTTATTTTACTATCATTTGAATAATGTTCTAGTCTGGCCCTCCAAGGAGGTTCAAAGTCAAGACACACTCTCCTCAAATCCACATTACATAAAGTAACCAGGTTTTGAGTATGAAGTGTGTTCGACAGATGTTTCACTTTAGTTTCAGATGTTACATCAGTTATTAGTCACTGGTCTGTTTGATGGATCATACAGTATATAAAGAAAACTGATACTACAAAGTCAAGATAGCTGAAAGCCTGTGGGGAATAAATCATAGAACAGTATGTTGGAGAAGAAGTGTAACATGCTTACTCATGACGGCCTTGTCATAATAAATGTCTGTGAGAGAGTTTTTGCTGTTTAAGCTTTAAATCTCGAGAAAATGTTGTAAGCTTAAGGCCTGCTCACAGCAGCATTTCAAACAGGGACATTTCACAGTTAAAGATTCCAGATTTTTCTTTATTTTGGCCACACATTTTATGTATTAGATTACTGTCTTAGTATTACTCATGCTGGCATTAGCCTATCAGCTTCTTTTGCACTGTCCAATGTCATTTAAGATATGCTACATATCAGTGGAATGGTTTGCATCCATAGAACTCTGAGCTCCATCACTAACTGTACAATGAAAGCAACCTGACACTTTTCAAGCATGCACTTGGATCTTTTCCCACTTGAGTAGATCTTTTATTGAACTAAATGGTGTGTGACTTAGTACTGAATGAGGAAATGCAACGAGGGAATTTCATCCTAAACACAGTCCAACTTTGGAAGATACTCACTTGATTTGGCATACTAAGACTGGACTGTGGATTTTATCCAGCATCTCTTACTGTAATAATGGATGTACACATCAGTATATTAAGACTTAAAAAGTAAACTTATTTTTTGATATGTGCATATATTTATGACCCTGTTTGCTGTTTTATCTAATGCAACATCTTGGCCATTGGACAGATTTGTGTTTAAAAAATGCAAATGCATGCAGACAACATTTTTATTGCCCTCACACTGTAGCTGCCCTCAAATCTGATGACTCTGAATCGTGTTTTGTGCATCATGGCTGCAAGAAGTTTGAGAAACATTGCCACAAGCTTAATTGTTAATTCAAAATGTGTTAATAAAAATACCGTGCTCTGACAGCAGATTGATCCAGACCAGACCAGAGAGACTATGATGTTGAGATGATTACTGATGCATGTGATGTTGATGGACACTGGACCTCTGCTCTGTCAAGCTGACTGGCTGAGATTGAAATGGCTGTGACACTGGCTCTGTCAACAGCATTTTTTTATAGTTCACTCATGCAATTTGAGTAAGAGCAGATACATGTGATGTGATGATAAAAGAAGGAATAATGGGGAGGGCAGATGACAGAACAGGCTTAAGGCCAAAGCATATAACATTGAATTTAATGACAGTGTGGGAATAATGCACAATTTGCTAAATTCTTTTTCTCCAAGTGATTCTAATTAAATGTCAGACAGATGTCAGAGAACAGACAGTCTAAGACACCATAATCAGCTGGATGACTGCTGACTCATACAGGCCAAAAACATGAATGTAGAGAGCAGCTCAGCATTAGCAGGAGTTACAAATACAAATTGTCACTGTCTGATGAAAACAGGACGATGAAACAATGATATTTTAACTCATAAAAATGAACCGGAGACAGTATAAGACACGTTAATTAAGACACGTTTTTAATAAATGGTTCTAACAATGTGCAGGGAGCTTTGACTCTTTTGTTCATGTCCATCATATGGTAATCTATCAATATCAAAGTTCATCACATTGGCCTTAACTTTTATCTTGTAGCAATGTGCAGTAGGACTTTGACCATTGACCAATAACTAGTAGGGGCTCAGAGGGCTGTTGATGGTCTCCAGTGAGTGATCGGCTGATAAGGTGGTTGTGTGTTTCTCTGCTACCTTTGCTGTTCATGTTGTTCTCCTGATGTCGTCTCCTGAGACATTTAACAGTCCGGTGAAATGACAGACCGATGGAAATTAAGTCAGACCTTGTATTTGCATTACATTACTGTGTCATTACCTTTTGATTTTGGTTGGATGTTACTATTTGGGGCAAGGCAGTTGTTTAAAATATGTTCCGCGTGTTTAGAAAGGTCGCATTTGTTTTCTTCATTGATGAATGATTTGAACGGCATGTTACTACAACATTTTGAATTTATGCAAGAAAGAAGAAAGAAATCCTGAAACCTTGAGTAAACCACTATCCTGATAGACTGATGACCTTTGACAAGAGCTCCTAAAATATCTTCACAAGCAGACAGACCAATATTATGGCCTTTGGACAGGGCTGAAAGCTCTGTCCTGTTCTCTTCAGTGACCTGTCCACCCATCCACTCTGGCTACAAACTCAAAACATTTGTGTTACAGAAAATCAATTCCCCCAGGGAGGAAATCCATAAAACCTCGACTGTGTTTTAAACAAAAATCGAGGATGTTAATGTAACACTGATCTCATTTTAAAGAACGCATGAAAGAAAATTGCTACATCCTCCCTGTCTGCCTTTGTGGTAAAGGTCTATCACCAAAATGATCATTTTCATGTACGCTGTTGAGGTGTCTAGCTCAACAAGTATTTATTTACCTCCAGCTCCTCAGAGGTCTTTTGGAGGATGACTCCAAACTTAGGGCAGGTGTTAATGTTACGTTAGACATTGATGTCATGGTGCTAACTGAGTTTAAAACTATAAATAACATGGGTTAAAATATACTACCAATAAATAAAGTTAAAATGTCACTAACAACACCACCTAGGTTTTAAAGAGCCTATGGGACTCTATCAGGTAAGGCTACACAGATTCTTTAAAATCAGGGGTAAGAAACTCAGAGCAGAAACTCAGGGTATCATTTTAAAAAGTTCCAAGGTTTATTTACACAAAATATGTTAAAATAATTAAAAATTGGTGACTGTCTGCAATACTCCCAGTCACCTGCCCCGGAGCTCTCCCCCGTGTCCTTGCCTTCAGTGCCTTCTGCCTCTCCCCATAGCCACGGTCCACCACTTGCCCTCACCGTCACCATTCCATCGTCAGCCCCTTGCCTCATTCCTGCCTGTGCCCACCGTTCCCATCATAGATTGCTGTTCCTTCCGGCCTGGGGAATAGCATCCTGCCATCGCTCCCCAGGCCGGAGTACCGTGCCCATGGGCACCAGCAGCCATGCTTCAGGGGGGGGTCCCATCACTGTCTACAGCCCAGGCTCTGGTTCCGTCCTGGGCTTCGACCCTGGCTCAGGCCCTCAGGGCCCACACACTCCTCCGTCTCCTTACGTTTCTGTGTGTTTCTTGTCCTGTCCCTGCCATTTCCGCCTCTCTTTTCAATCACAGAGGTGCTCATTGTCTAAATCAATCAGTGGTGTGTTCAGGGACAATTGGAAAATCCACACTGCATGCAAAAAAATAATTCCAAAACCTCTACAAGACACTCAATAAAAACACAGTTCCATAAAACTGACCCCATCACATGTACCCATGAACCCCTGCTCCTCTCTCCTGATCGCACGTTTCTTCGAATTTCCTGGATTTTCTTTCCGTTTCTTTTTTATGCAGAATTCAAACAGTCGAATGAAAGGAGACCTGGCACATCAGTCCTGGTTGTCACCTCCTGCCAGCGAGTCTGTCTGCTCGCTATGCATTGCACACAAAATATGACCCTATTAATGGTTAATGAGTGACTTACACATCAATTACTGAATAAAAGAACGCATGCTGAGCCCGGGTACAGCTGCCGAGAAAGCCAGTGAGAATCCAGCATCACTACAAAGAAAGTGGAGGGAAGGAGGGAACAAAAAAAAAGCAGAGAGAAGCACTGATATGGAATAAAAATAATAGGACGTGGTGAGCCGCACCAGCGGCGAGCGTGGGATACCAATGCAAGGCATCATGGGCCATCTATGAGAAGGAATTTCATAGCTGAACAAACACAGTGATGTTTCTTTGCCACTTTTACTGTTGTCAGGGTGATTTATGGGATGATTTGTTGACACAATAGGGAGTTAATGATTCTTTCATGTAAATTATAAATCCATCAATCCAACAGTTGGGATCGAGCCCCAATGGGTCCTCAGTCTATCACAGTGGATCCACGTCAACTGATTTTCTTTTCACCTGAACAATAGTAACGTCAAAGTCGTGACCTGTCCTACTCTGTCTCTGATTGGCTTACCCTGATATCCCACAGAAAGCAATGAGTACAGGCCAATCAGGCACCCGAGCTGATCCCAGCTTGCACTCTGAACAGGTCGCCAACTCGCCAATTCATCAAGGGCTGACACATTGAGACAAACAACCACACACACTCACATCTATGAGTCAGAGTCACCAATTAACACCTGAGTGTCTTTGGGATGTGGGAGGAAGCCGAAGTACCTGAAGAGAACTCATGCAGACTGAGAGGTTCAAACCAGAACCTTCTTTCTTGTTCAGTGCAAACCACTGCACCACAAAAAAAAAAAAAAAAAAAGTTTTGATCCTGAAGCTGATGTAATGTCTGTGTTGTGTTGCGTGTGTCTAAATGAAACCATGTGCTCATTGTTCTTTTTAGGACATTTCACACTTTGCTTGTCAGGCCCACTTCTGCATCGTCAGACTTTTTCAGGTTCAGTGCAGCATTTATCCGGTTCACTTCATCCGGCTCAGCTGTCCTCTGACAGCTTCAGCTGCTCACCACTGCTTTGAGCTCAATGCTAACATTAGCAATATGCAAAAATGTTGGAATGCGAATATGCAAAATGTTACCAGCTTGTTAACACATTCAAAGTTCTGGATATTTTGTGGATTGACTGACCTTCACGTCTTAAACTTATGATGGACCATTGGTTTTCTTTACTTGAGTGCTTCTAGCCATAATATGGATTACTACAGTAGTTCAATAGAATTATTTACTGCATGCCAGCACTACCTCTAAACAACACAACTGATAAACTCAAAGGCAAGAAATTGTACTAATTATTATTATTATTTTTTTTTTTGTTAATTAAAAAGCATTCCAGGTGACAACCTCATGGATGTGACTGAGAGAATAACGTGTGTGCAAAGCTGCCATTAAAGAAAAGGTGGCAACTTTGAAAAATATAAAATATGAAACATATTTAGCTTTGTTTATATGTTTATGTTTACCACATCACAGTTTTGATGTTTTCACTGTGAATCAATGAATCAACATTGAATGAGAAGTCCAAACCTGACTGTATATACGATGATCGATACTGTATATACACAATATGTTATTTCAATGAAAAGCACTTTACACTTTGTGAATGGACTGTGTACATTAGAGAAAGATCTCTCAGTTTGTTGACAGTTTAAAAAGGGGACACGTTTGTTGGTGTAGATTGAACTTAGCGTGAATAAACTGTTTGCAAAAGTTATAAATATTATTCTACAGGGGTCTAATTATTCCACTGCGTCTTACTCACACAGCCTCTGCCTCATGACTCAAAGCAAACTTTTTCGAGCTAGGCTCTGCTGCTCTACTGTGGTTTCACTTGGTAAGATAAATTATGAGTATAATGGAAAATGCACATGCACGGTGCGAGGTCTCACAGCAGCTACTGCTGCAAATTAAATGCATCTGTTTTTGGCTTTACTGCACCGACAGGCTTTTGCTCATTTGAATCAGCAAACAGCAAACACTAATGTAGCATTTCCATTGTGCGGCTGTACATCTCAGTTATGACCTTTGCACTTACTTTGTTTTAAATCTGCTTCTTTATACAAATTACAAGATTATTAAAATACAAAGTCCTAATAGCTCCAAGGAAAGCGGCTCTTTGACATTGTAATTTGTGATGATGCTGTACAGTAAAGTGTGGGTGGGTGTGTGTGTGTGTGTGTGTGTGTGCGGGAGTATATTTGTCATTGTTGCCCTTTCTGCAGGGTACACAGCATCCCTATATATTCCCCCCCCCCCCTCTCTGGTGGTTTTGGAAGTAGTCCAGGCTCCGTTGGTCTCATCCATCCACATTTGAGTTTGTGTGGATATGTGTGTGTGAGAGAAAGTGTGTTTGTAACCCATCCATTCCCTCTAGAATGTGATTAATGGTAAGTGATGCCAGAGGCATTATCCTGATCATGACAGAGCAACGCGACACCTCCATCCTCCAAATGAGCTCTCCAACTGGTGTGTGCATGTGTATGTGTATGTGTTTGTGCATGTGTGTGTGTGCGTGTGTGTGCGTACAGGGCTGCAGCAAGAAAGAAATAGGAGAGGAACAGAGGATGGAAATAAATGGTGAAAGAGGGACAGAAGGGATGGAGAGACAACAAAGGGAGAGAGATGGAGTGGTGCAGAGAAAGAGTGAATGGCCTGCTGTTAGAGGTGAAGACAGAAGGGGGGAAACAGAATAACAAGAGTTACTGTATATGACGAAAACTTCTCCAAATAAGTTAGAGAGGAAGACAAATCTACAGTCGGAGCAGGATGGAGAGGCCAAAAACTGTACCAATGTACAAGTTCTGTTCCTTTAGAACAGAGATTCTTCATCAGAGAAGTCTGATGATGCATTGAACATTAAAATACAATTTATTTGTCACCTATGATCTTACAAAAAAACAAACAAGCAAAAAAACATTTAAAGTGAAATGCATTTTTGTGAGCTGCTGTTGGCCCAGAGTGAGAGAGTGCTGCCTTCCTCCTCCTCCTCTTTAACCCCTCCCTGATTACCAAATTGACTGCCATCACACATAAACACTCCCACCCTAAGATGGTGAATAATGGGGGAGATTATTCACCATCATCACCAAAACTACATGACAGGGTATTGGCCAGGACATTTCTAGTGCCTTTAATGTGATGAACAATAATATTAAAAGTGGAGCGGCGGCGCATGAGTCATCAAGGCTTTAATACAGTCAAACACATGCTGGCAGCTCTCGGACCAATGGTCACACCTTTTTTTGCTAAGGAGGTCAGTAAGGGGAGCTGCGACAGCCGAGAAGTTCCCCAGAAAGCGGTGCAACTCGCTTCTGGAAGACGGAGCATGAAATGACAGAATGGCCTCATCTTTGGACTGAATTGGTTTAACCTGCCCACGACCCACAGTTTTCCCCAAATAGGTGACTACAGCTTGACCAAATTCACATTTAGCAAGATTGAGCGTCAAATCGGCGGCTTTAAGTCTATCAAAAACGGCATGCAACTGCTCAATGTGTTCCTCCCATGTGCTTGAATACACCACAATATCATCGAGATAAGCCTCACAACCGGTTACTCCACTCAGAACAGTATTGACCAGCCGCTGAAATGTAGTGGGAGCATTACGCACGCCAAATGGCATCACAGTATACTGCAAGAACGTGTCGGGTGTCAAAAATGCAGAGACTTCTCTGGCCCGAGGGGTAAGCGGCACTTGCCAATAACCCTTGAAAAAGTCAAGTTTCGACACAAAATTGGCTCTGCCGACATTGTCCCCACAATCCTCAAACGCGGGGAAGTGGATAACAGTCAGGTTTAGTGACCCCACTGACTTTGTGAAAATCCATGCAGAACCAATCAGAGCCATCAGATTTACCAGCTAGAAGGAGCTTTAACTTTGTTCAGTGATACCATTGTCCACCATTAATCAACCTGTTCTTGCAACTGGCGACGCTTATCAGGATTCACGCGGTAAGCATGCTGCTTTATCGGAGGAGAATCCCCCACGTCAATGTCATGGTGAAGCATGTGTACGCGTTGGTATGTCCGAAAACAAAGAAACATGAGATCTAATTAACTTTACCACATCCTCATGTTTTGACTCATCCAAATGAGAAAAACTCTCATTAAGTTTTGACAACATTTCTGAATTTTAAGCTGAACAACAGCAGTGGACGGACCAATGACATCACCCTCATCAAAGGGCTGCACGTCAGTGGGAACAGCACTGGATAGCGGCAGGACTTTTTTTTAACGTTCTCCTCAGGAGGAGGCAAAGGAACACATTCCCACCCCAGGTATAGTATGGCTTTAACATGTTGATATGACATAACCTACTCCGCCTTCTACGATCAGGTGTATTAACAATGTAGTTGTGATCATTCAGTTTCTTTTTGACCTCATATGGGCTATTACAAGCCTGCAGAGCTGAACCAGGAATAGGCAACAATGCCAATACCTTATCGCCTGGTCTGAAATGCCTCAGCTTCATTTTTGTCTGCACAGCAGTAATGTTTCCCATCGCCAACTCAGAAGCATGGTGAAGACTGAACCGAAAGTTACTGACACAGTCACAAATTCTGTGATTTTGCATCACTCAGCCTCCTTTCCCGAAGAAGCCTGCGGGGACCACGCACAGTGTGCGCAAAAAAGCGCTCAGTCGGACTAAAGCCTAGAGACTCTTGCACGACCTCATGAGCGGCAAACAGAAGGAGATGAACGGCTCACCTACCACAGGGATTGGATATAGTGGATATGCTGGGATAACCTGGTTTAGTTTGCCAGCAACCTGACAGACATGACATGTTTTGCAGTGCTGACGCACATCCATCTTCAACCCTGGCCAGAAAAAACAGTGCAGCACATAGTTATATGTTTTATTTACCCGTAAGTAACCAGCCAGAGGATTATCTTGGGCCAACAGAAGAATTTCATGCTGGAATGCCTGTGGAACTACAATATGTGTCCATTCACGCACCAGCACATCATCTATAACAAAGTAACCAGTAGACATGTTCCCAATTTCATCCTCTAAGACAACAGCTTCAAAAAGAGAAGAAAGGGACTGGTCACGCTTTTGCTCTGCAATCAGCAGAAAACAGGTTTTTAATAGTGTGCCCTCGCTTTTTGCAATACACACAAACTGGTTTATCACCTCATTCACCCTTGACTTCACATCATTTGAATTCACCAATACGGAGCTTGGAACAGAGGATTTGAAGAACAAAAACTTCTGTTCTGAGGATGGATAAGGCTTTTCAAACGTATCTCTATGTGTGAGGACATGCTCATCAGCCAAGACAGCTGCCTTGGACACCTTGGAAACATTCTGCTCATTAATGTACGTTGCGATTTTATTAGGTAAGCAGTTTTTGAAATCCTCCAAAACAATCAAGTCTCGCAATTTATCAAAATTCTTCACCTTCTTAGACTGGCACCAGCAATCAAATAAGGCCTCCTTCTCTCTGCCAGAGTCAACATATGTAAGACTGTCCGTCTTTTTAAGCTTACGAAACTCCTGACGATAAGCCTCAGGCACCGGCATTGGCCATATTAATGCCAGTTTGTCAACACAAAGATAGACAATATTGTACTCATCTATGCTGTGTATGAATCCAGTGGTGCCAAATGGTTAACAATGGTTAAACAACTTCTTTCAAATATGAAAATGCACACACTGCCTCAAACACGACGTCCTGTTTTCTATGACTTTTCCATCATGCTGGCCAGTAGTATCTGTAACACAATGGGAGTGCGCAGTAATGTAAGTTGGCTGCTCATTCCCCAAAGTTATCCAAGAAATAGCTCTGCAGTCCAGTGGCCACTTTAACATCCTTTCTGGGTAAAAAACCTTTATAATGTCTCAGAAAATTTAAATGAAGTTTGTTTAAAAGAGTAGTTCACTTTAGATGAAAAGTCAGTCATTACCTAACCCTCATGCTGAAAGAAGGTCAGGCTATTTTTTTTCAACTCACAAAACACTCCTGGAGTTTCACATGAAAACAGCTTGCAGCATCCTCCCAAAATACTGTAGTCAACAGCGGCTTTGTTTCAGACGTTAAACAACTTAATAATAATGTCTTCATACTGCTTGTCTATCGTAATTCAAGTCCAGACAGGCCAAGTTGACCTGAAAAGTCATCATTTACACCATGTGTTTAGCAGAAATCCTCACAGCTTCTTAGCTGGAAGCTGTGTTGATGCACACACTGTCTGATCTGTGGGTGTGGGTTTGCTTGATCGCAGTGCAGACTTAAGAACCTTTTGCATTTAAAACATAGGGACTATTTACTGCAGTTGTTTGGGGAAAAAGCTACAACACTGATTTCCTGGGAAACTCCAGTTTTTTGTGGACCAAAAAACGTCACCTGACCTTTCATCGAGTAGATAATGACTGAATTTTCATTTAAAGTGAACTATAAACGAAATCCTACTTTCATCTTCAGTAAGGAACTTTCAGTTATAGTTTCTCAGTGAGTGTGTGCCTTCCAGGAGCACCAAAGATCCAGACCATTACTGACAATTTGGAGGAGGATTCTGATTTTTCTGATTTTTTTTCTGCTGTCTTGCCCCTCTGTTACAGATTCATTGACCTTTTGTGGTATGTTTTGATTTTACTTCATATTAAATACACTGTATAGTGGATTCTTAATTAAAACACTGTAATGCTTCTCCACAAATGTTATCAGAACTACCTTAACCCCAAGGGTTAGGAGAATATTGTGGAAACAATACACCAACACACCAACAGCACAATAGGTTTGTACAGTACAGTTTGACAACAGTTTTTGCTTTCTCTATCCATTTCAAAGGTGAAATCTTGACCTCATTTTGATAGAAATGCTAACAGAAACACATTACACACATGGACAAATACATTTTTAGTTTTTCAGTTCCTCCTCAGGCTCTAAAGGACTGTGAACCGAGAACCAAGAACCGAGGAGGAATAATTGGTTGAGATTGTATGACATTTAGCATTGAAGGTGATTGATCATAATTATTTGGGAAAAATCTGTAAAATAACGGTATTTTCCTGCAGAACCTTTAGGATTGTCCCTTTTTTGAAGGTGATTGATCATAATTATTTGGGAACGATCTGTAAAATAACAGTGTTTTTCTGTACAAATTTAAATGAAATTTTCTGTAAATTTAATGTTTTGACACATTATTTGAATTACGTTTTTTCACTTTAATTTTACATTTTTTGTTTGGCAGCCATAGCTGCCAGTCATTTACCATTTTTTATGTTCTTTTTTTTGTTTGTTTTTTTTGTTGTTTTTCTTACAGTGTGTGCACACTTTTTGGTTTTGGTAATTCTGATTATTATATATTATATTATTGTTGCTGTAAAAAATACACAAGTTGCTGCTCATCATCTGTTTCTTTGTCTGGTTTATTATTGCTGCTCGACATTGGCTCCTAACGAATTTGGTTTCTTCCTATTCTGGTCATATTATTAGTGTAATTTATTATCATACTGTAATTTACTTTTATATCCCTAAAATTGGTTACAAAAACACATTTTGCCTGTTCTGTCATAAACTGTCACAGAAAGTTGTTCCTGAAAGTACTTACTACAAATGTTGATTCACAGATGTGGACAAATCAGTCAGAGTACCAGACACCATACAAGCTGAGTTCTGCACTTCTGCAGAGTTGCTGAGGGGTGAGATAGGGTGGTGGTAAGAAGGGGGGTTCTGAGGCACAGATATTGCACAAGGTTAAAGGCATACTGGTGATCTGAAAGCAACAGGAAGTTAGCTATTATAGTTTGGCCCCTCTATTGTAGGTAGTCATAACTCAGTTAACTGACACATATTTTTAGATTCAGAAAATAAAAAAAGATAAGATAAGATAAAATAAGATAGACTTTAATGATCCCACACCAGGGAAATTCACTTGTCACAGTAGCTCATATACACAAGGTTGATAATAAATTATTCACAAATAAGAAATATACAGAAAAAGTCATGAAGTCATGCCTGTGCTGAGTCTGACAGCTGCTGGAACGAAGGACCTTTGGTATGGTGGGAGTTGCAGTCTGTTGCTGTAGGAGCCCAAGCCTACCGCAGTCACATACAGGGGGCGAAAGGAGGATGATGATGACGCCAGCCCTGTCAGCATCCTCCTCTCTACCACCTCCTCCGTGCCCACAGGCTCCGACTCATCAGCCTTTGCTCTCCTCGTATATTAATTTTGAAAATAATATAGTTTCAGAACTTGTCTGAGAATCATCACAGTTTGAAGCTTTCTGAAAAGCATCACTGTAATCTATATGCTAAAAAATTGAGTCTTCAGTTGAAGGCCTCAGTTCATTCTGTAAGGAGAGCAGCGACATCAGGTAGGCAAAGTGCAACCTGGGGCGCTCAAAACTGCTTGAAAGTTCAAATTATTTCAATGACATGCAAACGAATGCTATGTGATGCAGCATAGCAGCGGCACATGCAAGCACAAGAGGTTGAGAACAGTGAGTGATGGAAGAAATGTTAACTCTTCCCTGAATTCAAAGTTATAACACTACATAAAAACAAACCACGATCCCACCAGGAAAAGTAATCCATGGCAAAATATCAGCAGTCAGATGGGTCAGCTACCAGCTTTGTGAATTGGTACATCATTTACAAAGTTAACTTGATAAATCAGGTGTCAGGGGACCTACTCAGGAATAGTCAGTGACCTGAAAACATTAGCTAAAGGGAAACAGGCGAGGTCTTGTCTGAATCTTGGATTGAATCAGGAGGGGGCCTGGCTAACTTAGAGCCACAGCAGGCCTGGGATCAGCAGATCGCCGTGCAGCCTCTCAGAGGTGGATATTGATGACTCATATTCAGTCTCAATGTTTTCATACAGTTCTCTTCTTTTCCTGTCAAACCTCAGACTTCACAAAAAACAGATCTCCAGTTTTGGAACAGGAAGGGAAAGCAGCTTGGATAATATTTTAAAGATTATAGTTTTTTGCCCTTTTCAAGCTTTATTTGCTAGAGACAGCTGAAGAGTGACAGGAATGTGGGGAGAGAGAGAGATGGGGAATGACAGGTCGGATTCGAACCCTGGGCTCCCGCAGCAAGGACTTCGCACATGGGGCAGTCAGCTTAATACTGATGACGTTTGACGGTCAAACAGCATCTTTGAGCAACATGGAACAGGACACAGATCGACAGGAAGAGACAAAGAGAGGTCTGTATTTTAATGAATGAGGTAAACAGAGGGGAAGACACACAGCGACTGAACGTCTCACTGTGACAAGAAGCTATTTTTTTCCAGGTATCAGACAGTAATTAGGGAGCAGCATCAGGTAATTAGGAAGGCCTCTGGCTGATGAATGATGCACTGCTGTCACCTGGATGGGATTAATACTGACAACCAGGAGGTCCAGGAGTGTGTGTGTGTGCGCGCACTTCTGTGGCTGTGAGGCCGCCTCTTAAGCCTCCTGCGTGAGGAGAATTTGAGAAATGACAGCATTTTTATGTCGTGAGGACATTTTTGTGAGGTCCCGACGTTTCAGCAAAGGGAGGGAGAGAGTATATTTTGCAGAGGGCAGAGATTTGAAGGTGAACATTTTGGGAAAGAAATTGACAACTTTTATGAAGGAAAGACATTCATGGCAAGCGTGGCTGTTTTTGTGAGGCAAAAGCATTTTTGGTTGGTTTTCACTTCTTCAGGAGTTTCCTGTAGAGTATAACAAAATGTGAAATCACTTTCTATTCATAAACCTCCATGAACCACTTTGGATTCAGACCAAACAGTATTTCACAAACCAGTGAAGAACATGCGCATCACTAAAAATATTAGTCTAACATTTCCATGGCAACATAAAACTAACACCACAGAAACTTGACGTTCTTTGTGGCTGGCACAACAGGAAGTAGAATTGGGTTAGGCTATTTTCACAAGTACTAACCTGGTTTCCATTATATAGTCTATATTGTATAGTCGTCTGATATGACTGACTGTTTTCCGGTTCTTAATCAGACCCCATGAAGATGCCCGAAGATATAAATGTATCTGGTTATATCTTTTATTTTATTGGTAACTTTAGTAACTTTGGTATGAGCGCCTCAGTCCTGACCACATCACTGTTGTGCCAATAATGATGATAACAGTCACACTCAAGTGTAACATTCCTCAAGTCATTTTGTCCTCTCAGTGAGTAATCTGATCAACTAATTCAAATTAAATTTTGGATTGAAACTGTGAAGTTTAGAAAGCGATCTCTGGTCAAGTGACTGTCCCGATTAAAAAATAAGATTAGGACTGAGTTTAGATTTATATTAGATCAAGTATTAAAGAGCAGGGATCAATGCAGCCATGGAAGGTCCCGGCCATATTAAATAATCACGTTAATTATAATCACAATTTATTGCAGTTTGGGTCTAATTGATAGCACCACAAGCGACTCGGATCTGACCGCTTTAATGTCATGACAATAATGATGATCATTCCTGACAATGTCCACAGTGCACTGATAGAGCAGAAAGCACAGCCTTTTATAGAAATGAATATATGATACTATCATCCCAGAGTTTCATCTTATCTGATGTCTGATTATGTTTTGTAACGTTTATTACAACATCTGTCATGCTTCCAACAGTATTGTGAGTGTTTGTACAAATACACACATGGATTATCTCCTTCTGTCGTTTATGGTACGACACAAATGAATGCTGCCTCACCCTGACCGAGTGTAATTAAACACAGAAAATGTAGATATGTCAAATTCAATTCAAGCTGATACAGTTTGAATTTGACTACACTACATTCAAACACTCACAGTACTGTTGGAAGCATGTCCTCGCCCTTGACTTACATAATGCATTTTAACGGGTCCACCTACCCACATATACACTGGAACCTCATTAACCTTAGCCTCCAGTGGAACTCCCATCATCCCCGTAGGGCCTCATAAACTGGAGCAACAGTAAATATGCACATCCCCCATGATGTTAATTCCCGCTGGCACCAAGGACCGAGGATCTCCTTCCAGCACCGGTTCAACCTGTGACAGCTAAGATGCTCGAGCATGATGCTCAGCCAGTAAGGCTCGCCCACACTGACATGACACAACTGCCTTTGGCTGTCACACAACCCACTATTACTGCATAGAATTGTCTCCCATTACAGTGTGCCATTGGGTTTTTGCAGTGAGGTTTCACAATTGCAGTGTGGCATCCATCAACAGCAGATACTATTAAGAAATGCTGCTGCCTGAAATCTTTACGTCCAAGGCCTAAAGTGTGGGGTGATTACTGTAAATGGAGCAGAGTGAAAAATGTATGCAGATTCAGTGAGACAGTATGTCAAACATCAAATCACATCAAATTTTGTTTGTGTATCCCAAATTCACGAAGCACATTTTGCCTCAGAGGGCTTTACAATCTGTACAGGGAGTGACACCCTCTGTCCTTAGACCCTCGGTTCGAGTGAGGAAAAACTTGCCCACAAAAAACCCTTTAACAGGGAAAAAAGGTGGAAGAAACCTCAGGAAGAGCCACAGAGGAGGGATCCCTCTCCCAGGACGGACAGACATGCAATAGATGTGACGTGTACAGAACAACATCAACTCAAACATATTGTGCAATTACAATGAATGATAAAATGACAATGAATTACAATAAATGATAGAATGATTACAGTAGCAGTGGAACCTGTGATAGAGACAGAGAGACACAGATGCACAGCAGCAGCAAATCATTAACTAACTATAAACTGTAATGGAGATATGGTAGCAATAATGACAGTAATAATATATGTAGTGGACGTCATGCAGGACCACAGCAGCAGCCACGATCCATGAGAACCTGCTGGACGAGAGAGCAGAGAAACTCCAGGGAAGAAATTTAGTTAGTAACATGCATTAACATGCATTAAATAGAGCCACCCCTAACTATAAGCGCTTTCAAAAAGGAAAGTCTTAAGTCTACTCTTGAAGGTGTTGACTGTGTCTGCCTCTCAAACCCAGAATGGCAGTTTGTTCCACAGAAGAGGATCTTGATAGCTGAAAGCTCTGGCTCCCAATCTATTCTATTCTGAGAGTGCAGTGTTCTAGAGGGGTAGCAAGGTATTATGAGCTAAATATCTATCAGGTTTTATATCCTTAAGGCATGCTTGGAGTTTAGATAACTGATTGGTTTCATCAGGCTTGATCGATATATAAGTGATGCAAATGTTCCCTAGAGGAAGTATATATAAACTGAATTGAAGTGGTCCTAGTACAGAACCTTGTGGGACTCTGTGACAAACTTTGGTATGCATGCAGGATTCATCATTGATGTGAACAAAATGAGATCGATCTAAGAAATATGACTTAAACCAGCTTAATGTGGTTCCTTTGATGCCAATTTGATGTTCCAGTCTCTTTGTAACTTTGACTAGTGTGGTCTCTGTGCTATGGTGCACTCTAAATCCTGACTGAAAATCCTCAAATGAACTGTTCTTATGGAGAAAGTCACACAGCTGATTGGCTACAGCTTTCTCAAGTATCTTAGAGAGAAATGTAAGGTTTGATATCAGTCTGTAACTGGCTAAAGCCTCTGGATCTAGAGTGGGCTTTTTAAGAAGAGGTTTAATTACTACTACTATTGCTACTTTAAAAGACATATCCCGATAATTAGATTAATCATATCCACTAAAGAAGGGCTAACTAGAGGTAAAACATCCTTGACCAGCCTGGTTGGGATGGGGTCTAAGAGACAGGTTGACGGCTTAGATGAAGAAATTATTGAAGTTATTTGATGAAGGTCAATGGGAGAAAAGCAGTCTAAATATATATCAGGTTTTATAGCTGTTTCCAAACTTGCTGTATCAGAATGCAGATCAGTGCCTTTTGAGGGCAAGAGGTGATGAATTTTGTCTCTAATAGTTGATTGATTTTATCATTAAAGAAGCTCATGAAGTCATTATTAGTTAGACCTAAAGGAATAGATGGCTCAGTAGAGCTGTTGTTCTCTGTTAGCCTGGCTACAGCGCCGAAGAGAAACCTGGGGTTGTTCTTATTTTCCTCTATTAATGAAGAGTAATAGGCTGGTCTGGCATTATGGAGAGCCTTCCTGTAAGTTTTAAGATTATCTTGCCAGACTAAACGAGATTCTTCTTAGTGGCACGCCATATGCATTCAGATTCACGTGCCCCTTGCTTTAAGTCATGAGTCTGCTGGCTATACCGTGGTGCTAACCTCCTCTGTTTAATTATCTTCTTTTTCAGAGGTGCAATAGAGTCGAGAGTTGTCTGTAATGAGCCTGTAGTACTGTCAACAAGATGATCTATTTGTGAGGGGCTAAAGGAAGCAGACTCTGCTACATTGAGACATGGCATTGAATTCAACACTGAACGAATCACTTCCTTAAATTTGGCTACAGCACTGTCAGATAAACATCTGCTGTAGGAGTTTCTGCAAAAAGGCTTATAGTCCAGTAATATGAACTCAAAGGTTATTAAAAATGGTCAGACAGAAGAGGATTCTGTGGAACGACTATTAGATGATCAATTTCGATGCCACATGAAAGAGCAAGATCAAGAGTGTGGTTCAGACAATGAGTCGGTTTATTTACACTCTGACAGAAGCCAACTGAATCTAATAAAGAGATAAACGCAGTACTAAGACTATCACTGTGGTTGTCCACATGAATATTAAAATCACCTACAATAATTACTTTATCTGTTTTAAGGATCAAGCTTGATGCAAATTCTGCAAATTCAGATAAAAATTCAGAGTAAGGGCCAGGAGCTCGATATACTGTAACAAATAGAACTGGCTGGAATGTTTTCCAAGTTGGGTGAGTGAGGCTAAGAACAAGACTTTCAAATGAATTATAATTTAGTTTAGGTTTAGGATTTATTAAAAGACTTGAGTCAAATATGGCTCCAAGTCACCAGGAGGGAAATATATTTTTAATTGCGTAGAAATTAAAAATATATATGCTTATATGAAATGTGTTCACATTTATTACACAGAATATCCTTCCATCCATACATTCATTATCTGGCACTGCTTATCCTCATCAGGGCCTGGGGTGGGGATGAAACCCATCCAAGCTGACTTTGAGTGAGGGGTGGGGTACACCCTGGACAAGTAGCCAGTTCATCACAGGGCATGTAGAAACAAACAACCATTCACACTCACATTCACACCTACGGACAATTTAGACTCACCAATAAACCGGTTAAGTTGCATGTCTTTAGACCGTGGGAGGAAGCTGGACTACCCAGGGAGAACCCACACAGACACAGGGAGAACATGCAAGGTTTCTTCCACCTTTTTCCCTGTTAAAATGTTTTTGTGGCCAAGTTTGTCCTCACTCAAACGAGGGTCTAAGGACAGAGGGTGTCACTCCCTGTACAGATTGTAAAGGCCTCTGAGACAAAATGTGTTTTGTGAATAAACAAAACAAATCACATGAGCAAATCAAATTTGATTTGATTTGAACAGGTCAGGTAAATAATATTTAGGCAGGTACTAATACATATCTTTGACATGTTTTTTTCTCATTGTTGCCAAATGTTGCAATTGTTACTGTTAACTAGGAACGCTTCAACTCGACTTGACATAATCTGCAACTTAGCTCGACACAACACGTCTAAGAAGAAAATGAGTTGGGCTTGTTAAGACCTGGAACAAATGACTTGAGTTGTGTATGGTATGTATAATATGTATGTATGTTCGAAGTGTGTCAGTGGGAAAGGCAGGTATATAAGAGGAACATTAAAGTGCTTTTCTGTCTTTGGGTTGTCAGAGAGGCCGAGCTATAGACTGATTGATTGATCAATAACATGACTGCAGAGAGAGGGGTGGAGTTGGTGTGGAGGTGTTGGGGGGGGGGGGGGGGGGGG